>CBVK0103194542.1:0-12791 GCA_900067695.1 Picea abies | reverse complement strand
GTAACTCTTGCGTCACTCGATGATGTGTCATGAGCCGAGCAACTGCCACGTGTCACTCAGATTTGTGATTTCAACATACCTAAAATGCCTAATCAACTTGACACTTTTCATTGTCTGATTGGACCACATGTCTTTGATGACATACTCTGTTGATGTGGTATTCCACAATCTAATGATCATTGTATGATCTCTAGATCCGATGGTTGATGAAAATTCTCATTCCAGGCATTTCAAATCTCAAAATTTCCCGAGTGTAAACTCCTCGCATCTCTATATCCAAAGTGCATGTTGTTCTTTTGATCAGGATCTTGGATCGATGACTCGATCTTTCTATGATGCAATTTTTCTAGATTATCCCATCCTTCCACTCAAAATTGATCAGATGGCTATGATCAAATCGTGACTTCGCGTGTCGGGTGTTTGAACGTGAGCCAACCCTAACTCTTCCAACTCTCGATATATGAAATACTCTAGATCAATGGCCCACATCCCTCTGTGATCCAACAGTCCAAATATTATCGAGACTTTGCATTTCGCAAGTTCCTACAACTCTTACCTTTGACTTTTCCAGTTCGTGAGTCCTACAACTCTTACCTTTGACTTTTCCAGTTCGTGAGTCAGCGAAATGTTGATCTATTGCCACATGTCCTTTGGATCCAATGATTCATCTCTTATCGCAATTTCAAATTTCACAGAGTTGGAGGATGGCTCTCGGCCTTATCCTCTTTGCAGTTATACTGGATCTGACGACTGTTGGTCCTCGAAACTTAGATCCAACGAATCATATATGTACCTCTCCTCTGCGCT
Source organism: Picea abies (assembly GCA_900067695.1). Taxonomy (NCBI): domain Eukaryota; kingdom Viridiplantae; phylum Streptophyta; class Pinopsida; order Pinales; family Pinaceae; genus Picea; species Picea abies. The sequence goes on along the minus strand of CBVK0103194542.1, from coordinate 11,984 downwards.
TCCTCTGGTCGCTAGAATCTGATCTAACATACATCAGGGATTTGGGATTGGTGATCCAACAACCATTGTCACTCCTCCTTTTGAGATTTTGATTTCTCAAATATCTTCGTGTCAAAGGTCATGACCTTTGATCCTTCTGCGAGCCTTGATGTATGGGATCTTGTCTGCGCATATCAGAACATTATCTTTCCTAAGCTTTGATCTCTTCATACTATTTTATTCTTTACCTGAGTTTACATTGTTCCTATTTCTCCATCGATGTACACTCTGATCTTTCCATCAATGACAAGCACACTCTTCCTATAAACATGCCAACAATCTTTTATGGTAGTACAACTGTCGTTAGAGCAAAACCCACGAGTGATTGGTAAACTCATCACCACTAGACTTCAAGGATCCACGAGAGGCGGTTAGTCTCTTTTCATGATACACCGGGGAGAGCTCACTACTTGCAATTTTGTGCAACAATCTCCCCCTCAGTGCCAGAAGAGTGTGTATCGAACTCATGACCTCTAGCTCTGATACCATTTTACGGTAGTATAGTTGTTGTTAGACCAAAACTCGCAGGTGATTGGTAAACTCATCACTACCAGACTTCAAGGATACACGAGAGGCAGTTAGTCCATTTTCACGATACACCGGGGAGAACTAACTACTTGCAATTTCATGCAACATGAAGTAGTACAAGTTTTGGGCACAAAGTGGGACTTTGCTTTTTTTCTTTTTGTAGATTTTTGACAGAAAAAATAATACGAGAGTATTCAAGTTGATTTCTAAAAAGTTTTGTATAGAATATGAAAAAACCTTCCATATATATAAATTCATCTTCAAAAAAATACCCAACTTCCAAAAAATAAATCATCCAAAATGGAGTTTGGGAAGTGGAGATATCATCAATTCAAAATGTACAATGTTTTTTTCATGTGACTGCTGCAATTTTTGAAAAGTGGATATCTTTAATAGAATGTATAGTTTTCAGTCAAAATAGTGCCAGTAGACCTATAAAATCCATGGAATTTCATAAATGGAGTCATGATATCTAATCAAATAAGTATAACTGAAGTTGTGATTATTTTACAATTTCATCCTCAAGCCTTACTTTGCACAAGTTATTTTTTGGTGATTTTAAGAGGTTTTTCTCGCGTTAACAAGCTCACAAATTTCAATTTTTTTTAGAGACATGTTATGACATGTTTAGATAACACAACAATTTTTCGTTGAGTAGGTAACACTATGGTAAGAGAAGAATACACACATGAAATAAAAGTGGAATCACATTGTTGGAAAACCATGTAGCCCCTATTGGTACTCGTTCAAGTATTATCACATCAGATACTACTTGTATATGGAATATCACATCAACATGCCCTCGGGTATATAGGAATCCCCCTAGGTATACATCAGACCATCTTTATATAAGATAGTCAACCATGTTGTTGATATAGTACATCAATAACAACAATTGGGGATACCACTCTCTAGTACTTGGGTAGTCAAGTGGTATGCTTAAGGGAATTGTTGTTATTCCTTAGCTAGTTACCTTAGATATTAGGTTGAGTACTAATGTCGAGCCACACACATATATCATAGATTTATAACACGTGACACTCCCTTGTCCTTAAGACCTAGTAATATTTTCTAATAAGATCATCCATTAAGGATAATACCTATAAACCACCTCATATTTCCCAAGAAAACATGACCACTGATTCTATTACAAGTAGGTTCATCTCTATGGAATATTAGGTAAATAAACTCAATGAGAACATAAATTTGTTGGATGAAAAGTGGGATAAGAAGTTGGAAAAAAATGTCGAATGAGAAGTTAGAAAAATTGGAAGAAATATTTGTTTTTAAGTTGGCTCCTCAAATAGCTAGAATCATGTTGAAGGAATAACATTGTACTTCATAGTACATTGAGCCACACTAGGAAGAAAATTCTGACTCGGGACTATTTATCCACTCACAACCCTTTTTGAGTCCTCACAACAATAGATCAATGATTAATAACATATGGCACCATTCTCCTAAGGTGGACCATAATAAGATTAATTTTTCTCATCCATCCGAAAGGGTTATCCAGATGGAACATTAATTTTCCCTCTAGGAAATTACTAATGACATGTTGAAATTGAGGGTGGGGGCCCTAATTCTAGTTCCAGAAAAATGGAAATGGTGGGAATGGCATAAAAAATAATAGGTAAGCTATATCTCTTAGAGTCAGTTTGTGAAAGTTTTCTGTGCACATTTCGAGAAAGATACTCACTATTTGGGGACACTTATCAAGTTCTGAAAAAAAGTGTTAGTCACATAATTTATGATAAACTTTAAGAAATTAGATATTTGTATTTAGATCTTAACAAATTCTTTGTATAAATAATGTTTCATTAGTGGCCTAAAGGAGAATATTCGAGCACAAGTTAGAATGCAACATCCTACTACATGGTTCTAAGAAATGAAAAGGTCTCTAGGAGAAAATACAATGATCAATTCAGAAACAAAAAATACAACCTTCATTCCTCCCACTCATCCTCCCAAGTGTACTTCCAAAATAAAAGCTTCTACTCATCCCTTGAAAATGTGAAGGTTGTCTCTAGCAGGAATGGAAGATCACCAAATATGATGACTCTTCTATAATTGTGATGAAAAATATGCTCTGGGTCGTTGGTGTAAAGAACATAAACTATTCCACCCAAGCCCTAGATCAAGACATATGTATTGAAGAGACAACAGAGTTACATGATGAAGAAACTAACACTCGAATTAGGTGGATATCGAACCTCCATTCTATCATGAAGAATGACTTATCTCCTTACATGCATTATTAGGCATTTCAACTCCACAAACCTTGAAACTCATCGGTTACATCAAGCACCATAAAGTGATGGTCCTAGTTGATAGTAGAAGTAATCACAATTTCATTCACAAGAGAGTGAAATAACAAACCCATTGTTTTGTACACCAAGTGCACAAATTTCAAATCATTATCTCCAATGGAGGTATAATGAAATGTGGGTGAAGATGTAAAAATGTTAGACTCTAGATGGGAGACTATTAGCTCAAAACGCATATATTTTCCATTTGTATGGGTTGGTGTGATGTACTATTAGGAGAAGAATGGTAACACATGTTCGGACTAGTCACCATGGATTTCAAAGAACTCAATATGAGTTTCACTAAAGAGGGTCATGTACACACACTTCAAGGGATCCAAGAAGGCTCTTTGAAAACAGTCATCTCTCATCATATGGTGAAGTTATTAAAGAAGGGACACTCTCATATTATTTCCCAATTTAATTCCATACCAATTATGGATAACCCAACATAATAATTCCACCCATACTTGTAGCTAGTCCTTGAAAAACAACATTGGGTCTTTGAGACACCAAAGGGTTTCCCCCCTTCATAATTTTGTTGATTCTAGGAAGTGAAGCACCAAATTTATGTCCTTATTACCACCATTTTGAACAAAATAATGAAATTGAATAGATCATTCATAGGCTATTGGAGGTAGGGGTGATATGTCCCAGTACAAGTCCTTACTCATTTCCAATAGTCATGGTATAAAAGAAGGAAATCACTTGGAACATGTATCATAATTTTTGAGCTCTAAATAAGTTGACAATGAAGGAGAAATTTCCCAAACCTATTATTGATGACCCCCTTTATGATCTTCATGGAGAAAATATTTTCACTAATCTTGATTTATGTTCATGATACTACCAAATCAATATGAAAGAGGAAGCCATTCCAAAGATAACCTTTAGAATAAACAAAGGTCATCATGAGATTCTATTGATGTATTTTATCATTTGTAATGCTCCATCCACTTTCCAAAGTATTCATGAAGAATATTTTCAATCCCTTCCTATGCAATTTTTTGCTAGTATTATTCAACAATATCTTGATCTATTGTAAAGCATGGGAATCACACATAGAACATATTGGTAAGTCCTTGAAACTCTTAAGAGACAACAAATTATTTGTTAAATGCTCCAAATGTGTTGTTGGGGCTCCCAAGGTTTAATATGTGGATCACATAGTAAGTTAGGAGGGAGTATGAGTTGATCCCAAGAAAGTGGAATGTATGTAAGGTTGGCCCCATGCAAACACTTTAAATATATTGAGGGGATTCTCAGGAATTACATGCTAGTATATGAATTTTTTGAAAAACTATGGAGAAATTGCATATCCCATAACCTCACTCCCTAAAGAAAATTCCTTTTTTTGGATTAAGGTAGTAGCATAGGCATTCACTACTTTAAATAATTCCATGTTCACTACTCTGGTATAAGTAGTACCTGAATTTAATAAGACTATTTTCTTGGAATGTGATGCTTGAGGGAGAGGTCACGAAGAAATATTAATGCAAGAAGGACTCCCCTTGGCATTCACTAGTATATAATTATGTTATCTCCATTTGGTAAAACCCACATATGAGAATAAAATCATGGTTATCCTTCATGTAGTGGAGAATTGACATCCATGTATTATAGGGAGGCATTTTTAGATCAAGGTTGAACGTCATAGTCTAAAGTACTTTCTTGAATGATGGTTGTGTTCAGGAGAGAAGCATAAACACCCGATTAATATGTCTGGCTATGATTATGAGATCATATATAATAAGGGTAAAGAGAATGTTTTGGTTGATGATTTATCTAGAAGGTTCGAGGAGGATGTTTCACTCTTTTCCTTAACATTACCATGTCTTGGATGTCTCAAGAAGTTTTGTAAGGAATAGTTAGCAAACATTACTTTAAGGAAACTCAAGCAATGGATTTAGGTAGATCCCAACCCACCTAAAGGTTATACATGGAAACAATATACATTGTTGTATAAAGGGAACATTTTTTTGGCAAAAGATTTGGCCCTAGAACAAAAGATATTAAAGGAGATACATTCATCATTGATAGTAGGTCATTCTAGCTTTCATAAAACCTATGAAATAACTAAGTGTTCATTCTTTTGGAATGGCATGAAATCAAATATCCAATACTTCATAGCATCATGTGACACGTTCCAAAGAAAAAAGGGAGATACAATGAAGATACCAAGGGAATTGCAACCATTACCGATCCAAAAATATATTTGGATAGACATTTCAATGAATTTTATCATGGGATTCCCAAAAGTATACAACAACTCAGTCATCATGGTGGTTGTCAACTGTCTTTTAAAAGATACTCATTATTTTTCTCTATATCATACTTTCACTCCTTACCAAGTGGCCCAATCCTTCATAGGTGAGTCCTTTAAGCGACATGATATGCTCACTTCAATTGTCTCAAATTAGGAATCCACATTCACGAGAAAATTTTTGTATTAACTATTTAAACTTTAATGTAAACAATTGAATATGAGCACTAGATATCATCCTCAAACCGACTATCAAACATAAGTCATTAATAAGTTCCTAGAAATATATTTCATATGTTTTTCTTCTAAAAATCCACACAAATGGGCACAATGGCTTCCCCTTGATAAATGGTTGTATAACACCACTTATCATGGAGCCACCAAAATAACACCATATGAAGTTTCTTATGGAAAAAAACCCTATCAGTGGCATCCTATATACCAAGAACCTCCAAGGTTCCTACAATAAATAGAATACTTTACACCAGAGAATACATTGTCCATATCCTCAAGCACAACTTGTTTATGGTGCAAAATCAAATGAAATAACAAGTTGATCAACATAGATTTGATTGTTCTTTTAACCAATGGGATCAATGTTTTCATTCCCTACAACCTTGTAAATAGCCTTCACTTAAAGATAACGTTCTCCATAAGTTGCTTCCTAAGTTCTATGGTCCATATCAGATCATACAATGTGTTTGTTAGGTCACCTACAAACTGGCTCTCCTAACCCACTCCAAGATTCATCCAATATTGTGTGTGACCTATTTGAAGAAAGTTTTTGGATCAAATTACAAAGTGAAAACCAAACTACAAGAACATGATGAAGAAGGTCCTAATTGGGTCTATCCATAAGTAGTATTGTATAGGAAAGAGTGACAATTGCATGACCACATAATCAAGGAAGCATTGATCTAGTTGAAATATATGCAAACAAAATATTCCAGTGCGAATCAACAACGATTCCACAACAATTTGATCTTATCTAGCCTCGAGGACTACATTTCTTTCAATGGAGGGGGTGCATGTTAGGGTCCTACTATAACACCCTTAGAAATTTTATTAATATATGAGGCCACCTTCCTTGAATAAGGCTCATTAAATAGTTAGTTAGTAGTCATTGTAATAAAGGATCTATTTTAGTAATAAATCCCAAATTAGTTAGTTACCCCTCATTATAAGGGGGGCATAGGTAGATAACATTCTCTCTCTCTCTCTCTCTCTCTCTCTCTCTCTCTCTCTCTCTCTCTCTCTCTCTCTCTCTCTCTCTGTATATATATATATATATATATAGTAAGTAGAAGATTATGTATTTTTTTTTGTCAAGAATCAATATTGTATTTGGGGCATTTCTTTTGGAGGCTTCCCCCTTGAAGAAGCAAGTGAACATAGCTATCTATTTTTATCTCTCTCTTTTCATGTGTTATTGGGTTTTGCACTACATTTTATTTGATTTCTATAAAGTTTTTAGGTTAAGTACACTACAAGTAGGAATTGAAATACATGGTTATATCACAAATGAAAATAGTTGATTTTGGAAAATGTATGTATTGCATTAATGCAAAGCCATTAAAATTTAAATTATTTTTCATTACAACACTATAAAGGATATTTGAATATTAATCAGCAGAAAATTATGAATATGTTTAAAGTTTCTAATGTGATTTTAGTCATCGTCTCCTAATACTTTGAAATAAGTAAAAGTAAAAATAATAGGTTGTGTTTAAAACTCTAGGATTTGGATGGATGCGTAAACAATTTCATTTAATTACACACAAATTGATAGAAACATAATACCTCAAACGATCACCATTTTGCATGGAGAAGTGTACCCTTTAATGCATTTTTCAACTTTTATTGTTCCCAAGTAAACAACCAGTGTAAAATTCATTTTGTAATGAAAGACATACTAATGGAATTGTCAAATCACATCAGTAAAAAAATCCACATAGTGTAATCAACGTGGTACAATTGTTGTGTAAAATCCACAACACAGGCTAGAAAATTGTTTACATCTAGAGATTGTGCTAGAGCATATACAAAATGGATATAAATCATATAAAAACTACTTTAAAAATAGATCCACGTTCCTTTAAAGCCTACTCTATCATGAAAATAAATTAAATAAAAGAGATGATAGTTGCAAATAAGATAGACGGATCTAAACAATATGAATGAACTCTATACCCAATGTTACACTATGATCTATGGATGATTTATTGCAGAAATAGGCTCCTTGGCCTCCTCCTTGTGCTTTATGTGTGTGGACTAGCTTGACTCCTCTCTTTTGTGGATGAAATTGATGGTGAATGTGGTCAAAAGATCTATGGAAATTTTGAAAGCACTTTGTTATTTTTAATGGATCATGGATATGGAAAATGGGAGAGACCTCTTGAATTTATAAGAAGAATAGTGATTGTTTTTATATGGTCGTCGTAATAAAATATTGTTATTTATTGTATCAATTTTAAACATTACTTTTAAAGTTTTTTATTTTATTTTATTTTTCTTTTTGGATTATTTCAAGAGGAAAAGTTCATAAAAGTGTTATATGAATTTATGAAATGAAAATAACTTTAGAAAAAGTTGTTCCTTAAGTTATAATAGAAAAAATGGTTTAAAAGTGGATTTACACATGTGACACCCATACTATCAATGTTGTATTTAGATAAACCTATGTTTTTGGTTTAGGTGATTAATTTTGTTTGTGATGAAAACAATCCATGGCTACACTGATATCCATATAAAGCCTCGTAACTATAGAGAAAACTCCATGCAAAGTACCATCAAATGTTTGATCCATTCCTACATAGTCACACTTCAATTTCCTTAGCAACATACAATAGACAACACATTTATGGTTGTGCAAACGATAAATAAAGAGTGAAAATCATTAATAATATCTAAAAGTTTGGGATTATGGTTAATATACATGATGGCTACGAGAAATATTTCAATATGGTCTTGGCGAAAGGATTCCATGGGATTATAGGCAAATGAATATAGAAGTGGAAAATATTCCAACTGATAGTGTCACTAAAGGACAACAAGGACAACAAATGTCCCTATGAAACTATAGCTAAAAGACAACAATTGTCCATGTGAAACTATAGCAATGAGAGAATGGGGATGAGATGGAAAAAAAATAACCACAATTCAATGAATTCCTACCTTTAACAAAAATATTGAATGAATCCCTTGAATTCTTTTCATAACACCTTGAATGAATCCCTTGAATGCTTTCCATAACACCTCTATATGCATTTCTCAACAATTTCCTAGAGAAATTCAATGCCTACCATAGCATTGTTTAATACAACCCATGCAAGCCTATTGGTGTTGTAGATCAATTAAGTTTCCCTACTACAATGGCCACATGCGAAACAAATTCTTATCCTTGTGAAATTTTGAGAAAATATACATTGTGGTTGTGCAAATTATGTCACGAAAAGTCTCATCTTAGCATGGTTGCATTGGGTTGCATTGTTTTCTCTTTGGGTGTGGTTGAGGGTCATTATTGGTTTCATTTGGAGAGTAGTTGTTGATCAATGTCATGCATTGTTTTGGTGATGTGTCTAATACTCTATATTCTAGAATCTCACTTTGTTGAAGATAAACTCTCAATATTTATAAGATTGCTTCACCAACTTTATTTTTTTTTACAATTTTATCATATTTTAACATGCTCGAAAGAACCTTGTTTCTAATTCAATTAGTTCCATGGAAATCATATATGAAAATTGACATTGATCTCAATGAAATCATACATCCTTTTGAGTTTATCCTTATTTTTTAATTTATATTTTTCTTCTAATCCCACCAAACATACCACTAAATAATCTTAAAGTGAGGTTATAACGTATGAACATTTCAAGAATGTCTTTAGTTACGAGTTCAAAGAATTGATGTATTTTGTTAAGTATGACCCTTTGTAGGGATTCATTTAAAAATGACTTGAATTCATTAGTATGACAACTTGATATGGGTTAAACATAGTTAAAACCCTATGCTTTCACACATGCATGTGGTCAATTGCAAATTAGTGTTGATTGTTGGAATATATTTTCTTTTATTTTTCCAAAAGGGAAAGTTATTGGATGTATATTTATATTTCATTAAGAAATAAATGTTATCAAGCTTTATTCATAGATGTGTTTGTTTGTTAATTAAGTTTAACTTAAATGGTTGGGAGGAATAATTGATATCCTCCCCAACTAAGTTCAATTCACACAAGTGACATGTTAATCTTTTAATTGTTATATTGTTGGAATATCTTCAATCCCTACTAAAGATTTTAAAATCATATTTATACACTATACTAAAAATTCTCTACTTCTAAAATGTATCCATACAGATATAAACATCATTTTCTTGATTGAATTTTCACCTATCCTAAAATATCTAAAATATTTAATTGGTTGAGCCCACCCTTCTTTAATATTCATAACTAATAACCAATTGAGCATCTAGTACAATTATCCTTTTGATTGAATTTTCATCAAGTATTTACCAAGAAATTATAAAGTAGTGGCACTACTAAACCAATAGTTTTATTCCTCTCTTAATTGGATCTAAAAATTACCACATTCTCTTCGATGTTAAAAGTCTTAGGTATTCAAAGTTTTTAAATTACAAGAAATTGTATCCTAAAATATTTAATTGGTTGAGCCCACCTTTCTTTAATATTCATAACTAATAACCAAGTGAGCATGTATCCCTTTCCAGATTTTTTTTTTTTGTGTTTTCCATTTTGAAGAAATAGAAGCTTTTTTATGTGTTTTCCATCTTAAAGAATTAGAAAAAAAATTAATGTGTTTTTCATCTTAAAGAATTAGAAAAAAAATTAATGTGTTTTCCATCTTAAAGAATTAAAAAAAAAATTAATGTGTTTTCCATCTTAAAGAATTAGAAAAAAAATTAATGTGTTTTCCATCTTAAAGAATTAAAAGTTTTTTTAATGTGTTTTCCATATTAAAGAATTATAAGTCTTTTTCTCATGTATGTTGTCACTATTGCTTGTCACTATTCCTACATATAGGAATCCCCTCAATAAAAATATCTTGACATAATAATGGAAAGAAAATAAAAATGTTTCTCAACGCATTACAAAATACCCACTCCATTTATTTGGAAGCATATCATTGTCTCTACTAGTGATTAGGACTACATTTTTTGATGTGAAGCCTAACTTATCTTCTCTGCAGTCTAAATTACCTGGGACTTTAAGAGACCCGCAATTTTAACTATTTCTAAACATGTTCTAGAATGAAAAGAGTTTCTTTGAATCAAACATATTATTTTAGTTTGATTAAACATCTTTCGATTTGACTATTTTTACATTACAGTACGAGGGCATACCCAATAACCATTTCTCTTATCCTTGAATTGCGTTCATCTTAAAATAAGATTTTCATAAATTCATACTACATGTGATGCACCTATTTCAATTTGCAAACAAGAGGAGCCGCAAAATAGCAAGGGCTAGCCAGCCCCTGCCTTAAAGTCAATAGTAATGAAGTAAGGACTTAACTAGTTCACCTCAAATGTTTCTTGAGCTTCATGGTTAGTGGTAGCATTTCAATTCTATTTGAAGGCGTCTTGTCAAACGTATTTAGGAATCTTGTAGGTTTCATTTGAGAAGAATAAATTTATCATTTACTGCTATTACTTAATTTTGTAAAATCTCTCGAACTTCAAGGGCAGGCAACTCCCACTTCTCATCTCTCAATACACGAGATTTTGTAAAGCTCCGAGGATAAACCTGGACAATTTCTATATTTTTCAACGTTGATCCAGGTATTCATGTCAAATTAGTTCGTGTTGTTGCCAGTGTGTCTTTTACATTTTGGATTTCAGATTTTGTAAACCTCATAGGATAACCTTGGACAATTTCTATATTTTCTCAAGGCTGATCCAGGTATTCATGTCAAATTAGTTCGTGTTGTTGCCAGTGTGTCTTTCACTTTTTGGATTTCATTGATGCATTTCTTCGGAAATTCATATTCTTCTTGTGATATTTTCTTTTATATACAAACATTGTAACCAAATGTTTAAAATAAATGCTACACATTCATTTGTGATATTGCTCGGAAAGCATCACTCACTAAAAACATTTTAAATTTAATGATCTTTGGTCATGTCCACCTGGCTTTGACTTAGATGTATTTTTCATCTCGTTTAATTACCTTAATGTATAAAAAAAATGTTGGAGCAACAATCATATGAAACTTCTAGATCTCCCTTAAAAATACATATATTATAAGATTCATTGTAGCTTAACTATATTTTCATTATATATAAAAATGATCACACTAATCATTATCATCAAGAGGCATTATGGATGGGGATGATGATTATGGATCACTAACCTCAAAATAGATTTTCTTTAATGAATGGTAATCATTATCATATATCAAAATGATTGAGTTTAGAACATTTTTAATATTATTGCTTTAATATTTTTTTAATTTTAGCTTAAATAATCATTATCATAATGTTCTATATGGTTTATATTAAATAATCATTAGCATAATGTTCCATATGGTTTATATCATTGAATTAAAAGAAATAGGTTTTGTAAATAAAATCTAAAACAACTATGCATATATACTGGGATAGCAACTATCAAAAAAATATTGTTGCAACTCCTGATGAAGCTACCTTCATAAAACTCTTGATCAAGCTACCTTCATCCTGATCAAGCCAGAGATGAAATTGTCGAGTGAGATATAGGAAACACTATGAACAACATTTTTTCCCAGCAAGCACGTCGAGGTTTGATTTATACTATCAAAGTCTATTCAACAAATCCATCCATATTTTTATTATAAAAAGTTATTTATGTA
>CBVK0103194540.1:0-14743 GCA_900067695.1 Picea abies | reverse complement strand
TATGGCTAGCATATGCTAGTTGCATGATTCAAAAAATAGTTTTATTTTCCTTCTTTGTATTCATTGTCAATAATGCCTAGTGAAAAAATAAGTACATGTACTTTGGTGAAAAAACAAGTACATGTACTTTGTTAGTCCTGTATTTATCTTAAATAGAATGAATTATACATATGGTTCTAGGTTTTCATTCAGATTTAGAGAATGATGATACAAACAAGTATTGACGATGTTCTATAGCATTATTGTCACATGTTCTAGTGATTTTCATTCTAATAGAAATTGCAATGATGTGAATAGAAAAATAAAATTGTGGCCTTTGTATGCAACTGCTATACATCTCAAACATCTAGTTCAATAAATTTGCAATAGAATCTCTAAGCAAGATAGAAAATTTAAATCTTTTTTTCTTGTTGCTACTTTCACTAGTAATTCTACTACCCATTTTATTCTTTCATTTCGCATAATAGTTTCTAGAAATTTTCTTAGATGAGGAAGGGAACTTGTTATAATAGTTCTAGACTATTATAACAAGGAATTTTCTTTCTTTGATGAGGAAGGGAACTTGAGAACATTCCAAGGTATTCCAATGGAAGTAACTATTGTAGAAGTTTCATCCTTGGAACTGAAGAGAAGCTTCAAGAAATGATGTCAAATATTTGCATTACATATGGAGGACACACCTAAATATAAAGTGCCAAATAATTGTAGACTATGCATTCCTAAAGGAATTTGAGCATGTATTTGGAGAGATACATGGGTTTCCAACAAAGAGAGATATTGATTTATTTATTAATTTGATGTCTAGAGAAGCCCTGGTGTCTAAGATTCCTTAGATGATGAGTACACCAAATTTGAAGGAATTACAAATCCATCTTGAATATTTTCTTTAGAGGTATATAAAACCAAGTATGTCACCTTGGGGTGCCCCATTTTTGTTTGTGAATAAGAAGGATGGAACCTTGAGGTTATGCATTGAATTCAGTAAACTAAATAAGGACATTACAGAGAACAAGTATCATTTGGCAATGATAGATGACATTTTTGATCAAGTGAAATATGTAAGGATATTCTCTAATACTAACCCCAAGTCAGGTTATCATTGGGTAAGAATAAAATAAGAATATATCATCCAAACTACCTTTAGAACAAACTATGCTCATTATGAGTTTACAATGGTTCCATTTGGGTTGTCAAATGTACCAACTATCTTCATGTGTTTAATGAATGGTATTTTCTAAAATTACTTGGATAAGTTTGTCATTGTCTTCTTGGATGAAATACTTATTTACTCCAAGTCCAAAGAAAAAAATGAGAAATACTTGAGGATGGTGCTACAAGTATTGAGGGAGCATTAGTTGTATGCAAAGTTGAGCAAGTGCTCCTGTTATCACAGGTAGATACATTATTTGGGCCATATCATTTCAGAGGAAGGGATAGATTTCGATCATGAGAAGATAAGAGCCATTGAGGGATGACAAGTACCAAAGAATGTATCAGACATAAGTTCATTCATGTGTCTTGCAGGCTATTATAGAAGATTTATTGATGGATTTTTAAGGATTGCACACCCAATCACTTCCTTGCAAAAGAAGGGTGTGGAATATGAATGGACCTCTGAATTTGATAAGAGATTTCAACACTTGAATAAATTATTGACAAGTGCACCGATATTGAGGACTATTGATCCAAATGAAGAATTTATTGTGTGCATTGATGCATGCAAAGTAGGGATTCAAAGAGTCCATAGTCAAAATGGACATGTGATATTCTATGACTAAAGCAAGTTAAAAGAGAATGACAGACACTATGCCACTCATGATTTAGGACTGGCAGCCTTAGCGCATGGCTTGAAGATGTGGACGAAATCTATCATGTGAAACATATTTTAGCTAAGGAAATACCATAGTGGTCTTAAATATTTGTATGGACAACCTCCTTTAAATGATAGACAAATTAGATGGGTGGAATTCCTCACTGGGTATTACTTTGATATAAATAATATCAAAGGAAAAGAGAACAAGTGGTTTTATGCACTCAACGGGAGGGTGCATGGGGTGCATGATATAGCCACTAGAATGTAGAAATTTCGTTTGTAAGAAAGAGTTTTCGAAGATGAAAAATCAAACCAACAATATATGGATACAAAAGAAAAATTACAACAAGGTAATTTGTAGCAGAAAATTGAAGATTATGAGTTGAGAGATGATGGGAAATTCATGTACAAGGGAAAAGTATATGTTCCTAAATCTCAAGAGCTAAAAGATATGGTGCTGAGAGAGATGCATAATGTGATTTATTTTGGGCACCCAGGTTACCAAAAAAACATTGTAGGTGTAAAGAGCCAATATTTTTGGCATGGTATCAAGAAAGAGGTGGTTAAATATATAGCCATATGTCTGGAATTTCATAAATTCAAGGATGAACATAGACATCCAACTAGTTTTATAGAACCATTTCCCATTCCCAAATGGAAATCGGAAGTGGTAACAATTTATTTTATCACCAATCTTCCCATAAAAATGAAGCAACATGATTCCATATGGTGGTGGTGGATAAGCTCACTAAATATACTCATTTTATTCCAATGAAGCTCTCTCACAAGGAAGCTAACATTGCAGATATTTATATGAGAGAAATTTCTAGGGTACGTGGTGTGCCTAAGACAATTGTTTTTACAAAGATCCAAAATTTACCTCAAATTCTCGGAATGGATTATTTAAAGGATTAGGGACAAATTTTAATTTTAGCATAGCCTATCATCCAGATTCATATGGTAAAACAAAGAGGGTCAATCAATTGACTGAGGATATGCTAAGGATGTATCTCATAGATACACAATCAAAATAGGAAGATTATGTACACTTAGTTGAACTTTATTATAATAATAGGTATTATGAATCTTTAAAGATGAGCTCATTTTAAGAATTATATGGTATAAAGTGAAACACACTAGTGATTTGGGACAACCAATTAAATAGAGCTATGTTTGGGCCATAATTGCTTAGGGAAATGGAAGAACAGATTGTGAAAATAAAACAAAATTTGAAAGTTGCACAAGATAGGAAGAAAATATATGTAGATAAGGGAAGAACTCACTGAGAGTTTAAAGTGGGTGACCATGTATTCTTAAAAGAGAAGGCCAAGAGAAGTTCCATGAAGTTGGGAAACTTTTCGAAGCTAGCAGTGAGATATTGTGGAACCCTTGAAATCCTAGAGAGGATTGGTATTGTTGCATACGTTCTTGCACTACCTCCATCCATGTGCATTCATAATGTATTCAATGTTTCATTGGTTAAAACGTATATTCCCGATGCTAATCATATAACTGATTGGAATGTCATATAGGTGGAGCAAGAAGGAGAATTATGAATCCAGTCGGTGTGCATACTGGATTGGAAACTCAAGCTTCTCTGAAATCAAGAAATAGGGTTGGTAAAGGTCCAGTGGACCTACTATGATCCTAAAGATGCAACTTGAGAGCATGTGGATACTATGCGGGAGGAGTACTTGCGTATTTTTGAAGAACTTTGAATTTTTTTATATTTTACATGTGTATATAATGCACTAAGGAGAATGCATAAATAAGGGGGAGGGGAATGCAATACCCTTATGTCAAATCCCAATTGTAAATGTACATATAGGCTCGTGAGCTAGGATATTTTGGGATAGAGTGCCATTCTCTATATCTTTTTAGGCCAGAGTGCCTATGTGGTTATTAGGTTGGAGAGACTAGATGCTAAAAGGATAGTGAGCCTATCATTGTAATATGTAATAACACTTGGATTATTAATAAAAATACATCACTTTTGTAGACCAATCAGACAAAAGAGTATGGCGAGAATAGAACTCTACTAGAGGGAAACGGGGATAAGAGTCTAGGAAGAGGGGCTAAGACAAGGGGGATTAACTTAAGAGAATATTATATTAATATTTCCTAAAGTATAAACTATGGGATATATTTTATCGTGAGTTTCTAAAGGTGGGGAAGGTATCACCAAGTGGGGAACATGTAGTTCCTAGATTGACAATTGTGAAGTTGGGAACATGCATATATAAAGTGAGAACTTAGTGTATTTTCCAATTATTCCCAATCATTCTCCATATCATACTTACCATTTGTACTATCCCTACCGTCCACCATTCATACTAGTACTTGGGATATTTTGCAATGGATTGCACTAGTGAATCTTGGGTAGTTGGAGCTCAAGAAGAAGGCTATGAGGCTTGTGTGAAAACTGAAGAAGTAGGTTGTTAGACATGTAAGAATTGTCTCTGGGTGAGACAAATGTTGGGAATTATTTTTACTATGTGCTAGTTAGTAGCTACAAAAATCTGAGAATTTATTTTTCACTTATTTTTAAAGCCCCAGAAGGGAAGTGGGACAACCAAAGACTGTTGAATAGAGAAGGGGTACACTTCCAGGGGTGGGACAGGTTGTGAGAAATGAAATTTTATAGGATAATTGCAGAAGTTGGAACCTTGACTTGAGATTAATTTGGTTATCTTTTAGAACTTAGTCTAGCTTAGGAAGCCTTGGCTGTGGTGGAGTTTTATCCCCAACTCTAGGGTGACCTACTATTGCTTATTTATGTGCAACATAGTCTGTGGATAGGAATAACATTTGAGGTCTACATTCAATTATCGATTAAAAATATATAAGTGTCTTATATGTGTTTGTTATAATTACTATGTGAATGATTACTTAAATTATGTATTTTTTATTGCACATATTTACACATGTTTTACATGTTGTTTAATACTGCATAATTTTTTTCTATACAGATCATCTTGTTAATTAAATGGTATGAGAGTTAATTATATAGAATTTACTGGTCATGGGGACGTTAAATTGGTATCAAAGAGAAAAATGTTTGATGTGGCATGGAACAACTTGGGACAGGGGATGCTACATCTATGACCCATTGTTTGAATATGATCGCAAATAAACATTATTCTTTGGTGTGCCTTCTTTGAGGAAATCTATAGCAAAAAGATTTAATAATTCCTTTGTCTCACATGATATTAGAGAAATAGTTTACCTAGACCAATACCTTGCTAATAGTGTTATTAGAAAAGATCAATTTGTGAATGTTATCAATTTTCCAATGCTTTACCAACATGGAAACATAGAGGGAGATAAATTTGAAATTCAATGGTTGTGCAACTTTTTTTAACATTAAAACATACGTATCGATTGTTGATTCATGAAAATTTAGTCTAATATTATTCTTAACAAAATGTTTTCTCATCCTTTATCTCATGCAACATGTTTTTTCTTCTTCCCATGCACATTTCTAGCCACTAGTCCAATGTTGTTCTAGAGATACTATTAGCACTATAACCATTGGTGAAATAACTAATTTTGTTTAAGAAACAAAGCTAAATAAATATATTTGATATCTCTAGATAATAACATGATAACAAAACTCACCCATGTATTTTCAAACTATGAACCAACTCATGTTGCTAAATAGACAAGATGTCTTAAAAAAAAAAAAAAAAATACAGTTGAAGAAATAAAGTAAGAACAACGAAATAAGATACAATACAATTGTGCTAGTCCAAAAAAGTATGCAATATAATCCTATAAAGTAGCTTAGTGTAAATTTCAAAGAAGAAATTTCCAACATTACACCTTTTGAAGAAAGAAATATAAAAACAAGATCCATTGGAACATTAAAGAAAACTAAAGAATACAAAAGAAATAAAATCAAATGCCATTTATCTCGAGGAGATTGAATACACTCCTACTTACACATGTGATATTTATGAATGAATGGATTTCCAAAAAGACATACATGACATATACAATGAGATCATATGAATCGTTTTCTCCTTCAAGAAAGGATAAAAAATACTTACACTCAATGGCCAATATATGGAAAAAACCCAAAAATACCACTTACAGTGAAAATTGTTTGTTTGTGTATCACCTTTGCATATTCATCACAACAATAAATTACCAAAGATCGATTTTGTACAAATAAGACAACTTGGTTAGAAAATGGCTCAAGTTGGCTTCACTTGTATAATCATAAATGTTCTTGTGGATTTTGATCGAGTGAAAATTTTATTTCCTTTATTCTTGTGGATTTTGATCGAGTGAAAACATAGAATATACACAATACAATAGAGACACAGATTTACATGGTTCACCCAGTGTAGGCTACGTCCAGCAGAGAAATTGCGAAGTCCTTCCTTTATTATTATCTAGCAAGTGAGGGGATACAACGTACAACAAACCTGTTGTAAATTCCTCTTCTTTCTCTCACAGTCCCTTATCTTAGAATATAATACTCACCATAATGCATAGCCACAATACATTTACCTCATAACAGAGGGTTTCCTTCTAGGGAAAAAAACCCTAACATAATTTCTACCATTAGATCTGCGACCTTATAATGAGTGGTCTAGATTTACAATGAAATTACAATATACATTTACAAGGTAATTTTTCCTTCGTGGGCTTCACCCTCGAATCCCATGCCAGGGGCCCGCTTTCCCCCGTACCCCCCATCCGAGGGGATATCCCACCCGGACCCCGCAGAGGAGGTAACCCCCCTCTGCACTCCCCCGCGTCGAAGAGTGTACATACTTTTGGGGTGTAAATACTTCATGGGGTATAAGGGGGTACCCCCCCTCTGCACTCCCCCGCGTCGAAGAGTGTACATACTTTTGGGGTGTAAATACTTCATGGGGTATAAACACGGATGAAAACAAAAGACCTCTGAATCAATAAGATAATAAAGCTCCACAACCAACACAAAGTAGATTAAAGACAAGGATACAAGGTTGTGTAGTTGGAAATCAGTTTTAGAGACCATGCATTATATTGGTACATGGGTCTCTCAACAAATAACCTAACATGAATACCTATAATTGTAGCACATGTGAAGAGGTAGTTAATAAATGAATTTCAGAAGCCTAGCTCAGAAGACCAGTTTATGAATGAAATGATAGAGATCAATAAGAAATCAGGAGAATCAGTCTGGAAAGTGGACCAAAAATTCAAGAGGTTAAAAGATAAGTTAAACTACATTATTGTTGATACACAACATAGGAATTTGTTTGTTAATTCTCTTTTTCCCCACTTGAAGTATCCTTTGAGACAATAGAAATTCCAAAGTCATGGTGAGGCCCTGTAGGCATCCGTATAGCTAGAGGAAAATCAATACAAGCATATAGATCCAGTTGTGGAAGAGTTGAAGAAATACCTAAAGAACTTAACCTTACAGTTAAATCAGAACAAAGGAAAGGAGAAAAGAGAAGATGTCTGGTGTATAATGTGGATGGCATAAGGTCATCACAAGAGTGAGTGTCCATTATTTTCATAGTATATTTGAGTGGGTATGCCAAACCCTTTGGATTCAGGAGGAACATGGTGTGATATTTTCAAAACACATGGGCATGATCCCTATCATTTACCCTTGATGCATAAATATCATATAGTTCCGAAGAGTACATTTTGTAACTTTTCTAAGTGAGTTGGACATAAAGACAAGGACTATAGAACCTTGGAGATGATGAAAGAAAGGATTGCAGATACATACAGGGTGCAGGCTGAACATGTAACAGGAAAATATGCACAACAATCACAATATAGCACTATGCAAGAACCACATTACAATCTCTTCCATCTGTTTGCAACACAACCCCAGTATAATGCACAATATTTTCAAGGAAAACAACAGTATAATCTCGCACAACAGTGCACAACACCACAATAGTACAATAAACCGCAACCGTAGTATAATCAAGGACCTCAGCATAACACATTGCGTGGAGATAATAAAGGAAACAGAGGAGGCTTCAGAGGAGGTCATGGAGGAAGAGGATTTGGAGGAGGTCGAGGAAAAATAGTGTTTCATAACTATCAGAAACCAGGGAACTATGCAAGATATTTCCCACAACCACCTACGACATGTATGTATTTTCATGCAACGGAACATGAAACATAAGATTGTCCAACAAGATTGATAAAAATAAAAGATAGGAGGAACCAGGCTAATCAAAACGTGAAATGGATAAGGGTGGAAAATAGAGAAGAAGATCGGAAGAATATTAACATAGTGACTATAGGTGGAGACAAGAGACGATAATATGCAACCAAAAAGGATCATGGCCAGTACTAGTGGGTTAGGAATAATACAATCCCTATACAAAATTTTGATGTACATAGAGAGAAGGAGATATTCAAAGAAGCTAGATAAGAGATCTTGAAGGAAATATCACATCCACTTCAGGAACAAAGCCAGTAGATGAGATACTAGTCTATGACACACCTTCATTATTTGATCAAACCAATCAAGATGAGTCTTCAGAACAATTAAGTAACTTCAGAAACTTTTTGGGAGGTTGTGTCAAATTGTTGAGTGATAAAAATTCCTTACAAGTACTGCATAATCTATTAGAAAAGTGTAATTCTAGGAAAGTGGGGGTAAAAAGAGTACATTGGGTTCGAAAGAAGAGAAGAACTAGTAGGGAATTCATATTGAATGCTAACATAGGATATTTCAATATGGGGGATAATATACTAGAATTAGGATCCAAAGTCAATGTTCTAGCAAAGAAAACCTGGGAAGCTATGGGATAACCACAATTGGGGTATTCAACTATTCATTTGAAGTTGTAAAATTAGCACAAAGTGGTGCCAATAGGAATTTTGAATGGGATTCCAGTATATCTAAATTGTGTGCACACCATGGATGACTTTGAAGTCATTGACATAGTGGATAATAGTTCTCCATATCCAACACTGTTGGGTCTGGATTGTTCCTTTCATAACCATCTTATTATCAATTTGAAGACAAGGAAGATGATATTTGAGTCTATAGAATACAGATTTATTGCACCATTGGATCCCTCCAAAAGGAGGCAGGTATGTGGAACCTATGACAGATAGTATTCTTACAAAATATGTGAATCAACTATACAGAATTAGCATGCATGAAGAATATCGTATCAACCCAACTACAAATGGCATGCTCAATTGGAGGAGTATTAGTTCTTGTGCTTTAGACTCTAACATAGGATTGGAAAATTGGAAACAATGATTACATGAATTATATACCAAGAGACGTGCTAGAATGATGTGGGCATTGAGATGGGTTGGTATAGAGGTAAGAGAACCTCCAACATTTTTATGGATTAAATGATTTAAAAGATTTTTTTATAAAATATGAGGTAGAAGTTATGGAAAATAATATATTACCAGTGTTAGATATTCCTTTAAAATCTACACCTGCAAGATGGTGGGGTACACACAAGGAAAATATCAACAATTGGTTTAAGTGAAAAAGGTTATTGTGCATAAGATTCGACGCAAAACATGAGCATAAATATGAGGAGAAATATGAAGGATTTGGACAACCCCAATAGCATGTATAAAAGTGCATATTTCAATGGATATTATTACCACAAGAATAATGGACACACCATTTTATTCACACACTAGAAGGCATTCCAAAGAACTGGTATACAGAACAAGAAAAATGTAGAGAAACTATTAATTAGGAAGAGATACAACAAAAAAATATAGTTACATTTTCCTTTGAGAATGATAGTCCAGAGATTGATACAACACTAAAAGTGGTAATAGATAGGATATTTGAAGAGCCAATATTTGAAATGATTCCATCTTATCAGATGTAGGCTAGTCAGACAATTAAACAATTGCTACATTGTTATCACATAGCAGAAGCAGAGGAACCAACAAAAGATAATTTGCGCCATATCCAGATGCCAGAAGTAGAAGGTGAAAAGGAAGTAGAAGGTCCCAAGATTTATTTATAAGATTATGTTTTACCATTAAATATCTAGAAGGCAAATATTGGAACTGCAAAAAACCCAAAGATGGCTAGTATTGGATATTATTGGCATAATCAAATAGTAGAAAAGATCACAAAATTATTGTGCGTGTACAATGACTTATTACCAACAACATTATCAGAGATGAAGGGGTTAGCATGATATATATGAGAGATGAATATCCCATTCAATCCAAAGAAAGATCTATCAGACATATGCCTTATAGATTGAATCCAATATACAAAGAGAAGGTGAAGACAAAAATTGACAACATGCTAGAAGCTGGTGTTATAGAACATGTATAAGAGTCAGAGGGGACCATTCCTATGGTGGTATAAGAAAAGAAGCAAGGAGGGATTATAATTTGTGTAGATTTGATAAAATTGAATGATTCTTCCCTACGTGATCCTTTTCCTACCCCATTACAGACAAAGTTTTGGAGAACGTAGGGGGCCAAGAAGCTTATTCTTCTACAGATGGATTTTCAGGTTAACATCATATTAGGATAACACATGAATATAGGAATGAGACAAAATTTTATATAGAGTGGGGTTCATTTCAGTATACAGTTATGCCATTTGGTTTGAGTAATGCACCATGCATGTTTTCAAGAGTAGTAGTAGCATCTTTTAATGAATTTATTCATAAGTTTTTGGAGGTTTACTTGGATGATTGGACATTGTTCAGTTTGTTGAAATATCATGTTAAAGTATTAAGAATGATGTTGGATAGATGCAGACACTGTCATATCTCATTAAATATTAAAAAATGTATTTTCAACGCACCTTTTGGCATTTTGTTAGGGCATGTGGTGTGTAAACAAGGTTTATTGGTTGATCCTGCCAAAATTGTTATCATAGTTAACTTACCACCACTAAAGTCAGTGCACCATTTGAAGAGTACATTGGGCCATATAGGGTATTATAGAATGCAATGGCTAGGGCCATATAAGATAAAGATAGTTAGAGATGGAGGTCTTGTACAGCTGCAAGACTTAGTAGGAAAGGAGGTGCAAGAAATGGTGAATGATAGTCGAATAAAACTATATAGGGACAATCGACCTATTAAATCTAAGTAGTTGCAAAGCAACAAGTAGACTTGTACATATTGTAAATAGTAGGAGCTCAAAGAATAAAAAGGAGGATAAATGAAGAAAAATACAAAATAAGTAATTAGGAGGAATAAGGGAGAGATAGATAATCTAGGAATGACACCATGCAACAAATGGTGAGACATAATTTGGAATATTACACGCATGAAAAAGTAGAGATCGTGCAAATAACCAAAAAACTTAAAAACAATTCTATAAGAAGGAAAATGCACAAGAAAGTTCGACACTTAGATTATTTTTAGAAACAAAGCACTTAAGAGCATGAGAAAAGGGTGATTGAGAAATAGGAAAAGCCATTCAATTGTGTGTAAAACTAGTTAGATGGAACCCCTGAAGGTTGGCACTCTAAGACATTTTGTAAGAGTGACTCGACAGGAAGGAAGGAAGAAGGAAAGAATCGAAGAAACAAAGAATTTTGTGGAGTTGGAGGAAGTTACAACATCATAAATTGAATCTATCAGTCCTACCAAAATAGAGGAAGAAATATGAACCAAAGAATAGGTGCAAGCAAGTTAGAGAGAAAAAAACTCTAATGACAACACAAACTCTAGTCTTGAAAACCCTGCAGAAGCGGAGGAAAAGGACAAACATAAGAATAAAGTAATAGAAGAGGTCGAAGGATAGCAAGAAATAGAGGGAGAAGCCACGTAAGAAAACATAGTTGTGGGTCTGAAGAGAAAAGCACCAAGCGCAGTAGAAATCACTTTACCTCATCTCCTAGATGTTGTAGTTGGAGTGGAAGACCTGTTAGGAAGGTGTCAAAACTAAAATATGTGGATCATTATGTAACCTACACCATGAAGTTTCTTGACTTTTCAAACAAATATTACCTAGAAAATAAGGGGCAGGTAGGACCCCTAGGAAACCCATCTTGGAGCCTGTGTAGTGGGTTATAGGTCTCTACAACTCATGTATTATGAATCTGTTGGGCATACCACATTTCAAGCATGGTAAAAATGTAGTCCATTTTGTGAAACAATTATTTGTGAGGGTACATGGAGGTATCCTGTGTATGGACATGCCAGTTCCCAGAGACATGGATTTCATAGCTAAGATCAGAGGGTTTCCTACAAGCGCTGTAAAGGCATAAGACTATTTGGAAAATAAAGCTAGGGATAAAGAAATCACAAAGGAAGTAAAAGCACATTTCAAGAAAAATGGGGGAACTCGATGACTAATCATCAAGGATATCAACGACCATGCAATAAAGTTTTCCATAAAGTTGATGGCTTGCAAACTATTGAGGAAGTTCAGAAAGGAAGAAGCCCCAACAGAAGTTATAGCAATAACTGCACAGTGTGCAAAGGGCATAGTGTTCAACTGGACACCATATTTGTTGAACCAATTTTTGATAGATTGCAGAGATGCACTGGAAAATAGAACATAATTCCATTACTCTTGGTTTTTAATATTGATAGTGTTGGTGGAATGGAAGGAGCCTAATGTTTTAGCATTCCTCGACAAAAAAGGGAAGTGTTGTGCAAAATGCCATAAAACGTTGTGGTAAGAAAATGACTCCAAGAACCAATAGGCGAAGAATGCAATGTTTTTCATGTTATTGGAAGATATGCAAGAGACGATAGCTAATTTCTGGAGGATTCCAATTGAAGTGGTTCAAGAAAATGAAGGGATCTCTAATTTAAGGGCTTAAAGACACCATTTATGGATTCATGCAAGAAGGTATCTAAAGAAGAAGTGGTTGAAAATGAGGTATTGTACATCACATGAGGAAGTAGACTGGATCATAAAATACTGTCCTGTGTAGTGGAAGGTTCCAACAAAAGGAACAAATCCTAAGGATCAAGCAAAGGGAGGAACATCAAATAAGACAAGCAGTCCAACAGACAATACAAGGAAGGTTGTAGAGCACAATCAAGCCTTAGGAAGTAGAATAGCAAGTAATAAGCCAAGAAATAAAGAGATTGTGTCGAGGAAAAAGATAAAAGGGGATGGAGAGAAGGGAGATAGCTCTCACCCAAGGGAAGTAAAAAATGGGATAGCATAAAAGAAGAAAACCGGAGTGCAGAACTCAACCTCAACGAATAAGAGGGCTGGAACACATGAGGAAGAAATAAGGAAAAAGATGAAATATGACAAGAATCCTCCAACCATCACTATTATAGAGGATGATGTAGATTTGGTTGCAAACAAAGTCTAATATAGAGGAGAGGATGTAGTACGAGCAACAGAGGAAAAAGGGGAAGAAATTATGGAAACATTAGTAGAAGTACATGACATCTTACAGAGACTGCAACTAAATGAAGCACAACAGACAAAAAAATAAAATGAAGCATAAATGAATAAAGAGAAAGAATAAGTTGTGAAGTTAGTAGTAGTGAGCAGTGACAGACTCAAAGTCACACAGGAAAAGTTGGAGGTGGATGAACACAAAATGTAGAGACTAGTAAAGGATGTGGAACATCTAGAGTTGGTTCTCGTGAATATACCCAAAACATAATTATATGGAATACAAGCGAGTGTAATGTAGGAAGTATAGTCTAGAGCTATGGTGGATGCCACCAAACTAGCACTTGACCCCGAGG
This sequence comes from Picea abies, assembly GCA_900067695.1. Taxonomy (NCBI): domain Eukaryota; kingdom Viridiplantae; phylum Streptophyta; class Pinopsida; order Pinales; family Pinaceae; genus Picea; species Picea abies. Next base: position 1,282 of record CBVK0103194540.1, on the reverse strand, counting down.
TGAAGGAGATTTTGCAAGTGACATGTGAAAATATCATGCTATAAAAGGAGGAAGAGAAGAAACACACAAATAACTTAGAGAAGAAGCTTTCATAGGTATATAGGATCATACTAGAATGTGCGCAGGCACATGAGGTTACAATAGGAGAAAAGATATTGCAGATTGCACAAACCATGGAGAAATACAAACAAGAGATAGAAAACTTAACAAAGAAATTAACTTTGAACACACCTCCAGAAGTATGGGAGCATATAGAGAAAGAGGATACATACCATGTGAAGAATATAGCATAGGATGTTAAAGAAGTGGAAGAACAGTATAACAAGATTACACATATTTGGACTAGCCTAGAAGAGGATGAAAATATCCAACAACTAGAGAAGAATGAAGAAAAATTGAACGTGGTGGTTTGTCACGAGGAAAATCACTCTATGGCATGAGGTAAACCACAATAGACAGAATGACTGTAGAAATCAACTCTAATCCCAAGTATTCTATGTAAATGAAAAATATAACAATACAATATAAAGATCCTACCTTGTCTATATGTTTGATGAAGACCATCGTTGAGCATGAAACTCAAACATTTGTACCTACAACTTGTCCTCAACAAGAAAGATACACAATCATATGATGATAATATATAAAGTTATCACATACAATAGCATAATCCATTAGCATTCATAACAAATATGCCCATTGAATAACAATTCAAATATTTGCAAGATATCAATTGGATGAGAACAAAGTATTTCTATTAAAATATGATCAGCATAAGTTTATAAATGTCAAAATTTGCTATCATCACGTCTGGGAACCGAGAAACTAAGTCCCTTCCAGTTGGGCCTCCACCACATCAATCCTACACCAAAGGCAAGATCATATAAGAGAGACAATGAGGTTCTCCATCAAAGAGGGAAGACCTTGGGGGATGAACAATGTGTTCAGACTTTAAAGGAAAAAGGGATGAAAACTCAATGTGAATTGAAAAATTCTCTAGAGTAGCTTTGCTCTCAAAATTTAAATTCTCTCCTCCTTCCACAATTTGGATATGGTCCAATTTATAGCCTTCAAATGGAACTGAAGGGTCAAGTCAGAACGTTTCCATTATATAGAAGGTCAAGGATCATGTATATTGTGACATGACATGGAAACCCAACACAATTTTTCATTTTGAGAATCAAACTTGATGTATGCGGTGTTGGGCACCAAATCGGGCTATCTTTCTACTGCATTTCCATTACCTTTTTGACCTTTTTTCACTTATTTACCTATGTTTACT
>CBVK0103194520.1:0-11211 GCA_900067695.1 Picea abies | reverse complement strand
ACCTTGCTCTGGTAAGCCTCAATTTTCTCATTTAATATTTCTCTTCTTTGCTAAACTTCAATAATATGAAAAATCCTCCTCTGAATGTCATTAGGCTCCTCCATTTCCTCCTGCACAAATTTCAAAACTAGTAGACGAAGCTCGGTTGGAAAAACAACATCCACCCCATAGACTAGTTGAAATGGAGAGGTACCCAGTGACCTTTTGGTGCTGATCCTATAAGTCCATATGGCATACTTCAGTTTGGAATGCCATGTTTTTTTATTTTTAGCCAGAATAATTTTGATAATCCCGATGAGGGTTTTATTTGATGACTATGCCAACCTATTCCCCTGTGGGTAATATGGTGTAGAGTGTGTCAGGATAATGTTGTGACTCCCACATAAATAAATCATGGCCTTGGAATTAAATGCCTGAGCATTGTTTGTTCCTAGTTTCCTAGGGCATCCAAACCTGGCAAGGATGTTTGTTTCCAAAAAGTTCATGATTACTTTGTCAGTGGCATTCCTGGTGGGAATAGCTTCAATCCACTTTATAAAGTAATGAGTGGCAGTAAGGATCCACTTGTGTTGTCCACTAGAGGGTGGGTTTATCTCACCAACGAAATCTAGTCCCCATTGTTGAAATGGGTCATTTGCAGTAATGGGTTTTAGAGGCAGTGAGAGAAATTTCTTCTTTCCAACAAATTTTTGGCACTCTTCACATGTTCTGACCATGACAAATACATCAGAGAATATTGTGGGCTAGTAGTATCCAACCCTTATAAATTTGAGGGTTGTGGCTTTCCAATGTTGGTGCCCTCCACAAACTCCTTTATGCATATTAATAATAACTTGTTTTGACTCATCTTCATCCACACACTTCAACAAAATACCAATAGGGTCTTTCCAATATAAATTTTGATTTAAAATGCAGTATTTTACAGCCTTTAATTTAAGAGACCTGGTTTTAGATATTTCCAACTCTAGTGGGCATTCTAGATGCTGTAAAAAAATAAATGATGTCTCTATACCAGGGTGAAAGAGAATATTTATCCAATACCTACAATGTCTTATTTTCATCATATATCAATGGAACATCTGACTAGTTGAAGCGATGGTGCAATTCAAGCGCTTTGCAATTCAAATCAGATAATAGTTTTGCAAGGCCTTCTCCCTTGATCAATTTAGTGGGCTTTATGTACATATCATATTCCAGAAGTTTGACTATCCATTTGCCTCTCTTCCCTTCACTATCTGGATGGACCAGGATTTCCTTTATACTGTTGCTACGAACGCAAACAGTTATCTTAGACTGCAAGACATAGACCCTAATGGATTTCGATGCCTTAACTAAGGCATAAGCCTGCTTTTCCAGGATGTCATACTTCAACTCTGCATCCCTGAGTGTTTTGCTGAAAAAGAAAATGGGTTGTTCGTACCCTTCTTCATTCTTTTGCAACAATACAACAATAATAGTCTCCTCGGAGGTAAAAGAGAAAATTAGGAATTCTTTGGAGTAATATGGACTAACTAGGACAAGGGCCTCAATTAGAGCTTGCTTTATCCTTTGAAAGGAAGATATTGCTTCCTAGTTTAATGTCAACATCCTTTCTCAGTATGTTTTTAATAGGCCTAATGATTTCAACAAAAATTGGTACAAATCGGCTCAAGAAATTTATTTTGCCTATGAAAGACTGTATGGCCTTCTTATTTCTAGGGATGTCAATTTTATGAATAACATATACCCTCTCTGGGCTTATATTTATCTCTCCTGCAGATATAATGTGGCCTAGGATCTTGCCTTCTAACATAGAAAAATGGGATTTTTTGGGATTCAATGAGATTCCATACCTTCTACATTTTTTAAATATTTGCTTCAGGTGCCGCAGATGTTCATCATCAGATCTTGAAAAGATTGTGATGACATCGAGGTATATCACCATGAACTTGTCCTTTTCACCCACAAATGCAATGTCCATGGCCCTTTGGAAGGTGGCCCCTGCATTCATCAAGCCAAAGGGCATTTTTCCATACATGAAGGTGCCCCATGGGGTAATGAAGGCAGTTTTGTCTTTCTCTTCCTCGAACACTGGTATTTGATTATATCTGGAATAACCATCCAGCATGGAAATTCTATGAGAACCTATCACCCTTTGCAGAATGTTATCCATCATGGGCAATGGATAGTTGTCTTTCAACGAACACATGTTCATGTTTCTGAAGTCCACACATAACCGTATTTCACCACTCTTTTTCCTGACAGGCACCAAGATGGCCACCCAATTTGAATATCTCAAAGGCATAATGATCTTGGCATCAAGTATCCTTTTCAATTCTTTTTCAATAATAGACATCAACAAAGGGTTAAATGTTCTAATATTCCACCTAAATGGCTTAGATCCCACTTTTAGAGAAATCTTATGTTGAATGATTTCAGTATCAAAGGTTTTCAGATCTTCATAAGACCATGAAAAAATATCGGCAATTTTTGTCATAAAGCTGACATAGTTGTCTCTATGCTCATCTGGCAGTGATTTGGATATCTTAACTATCTTGAGATTTGCAGTTGTCCCAATATTACAGTCTACAAGCTCATGTTTCTGACCTTTAATTGTAGCCTTCCTGGAGACATCATTGTTGTCAAAAAGTCTCTCCAGTGGGACTAAGCCCTTTGGAATATGGTTTGTTTTCAATTTCAGAGTCTTGTGACCAACCACCTTGTTCAAAAAAGGAGGTGCATGTTGATTCTTTGTTTCATCATTCTCATTTTCTTGGTCAATAGAGCTATTTAAAAATTCCTCGATAGTTTGCAGAAATCTCTTGAGCTCTTGAACGTCATTGAAAACCTGCTAGTGTTTGACATTGTTTGGTATGGTTGTTTTGTGCCTAACCTCCACTTCGCATTAAATATTTGGACCAATGAGAGTCTTGAAAGTGCTAGCAGCCAGAGCTAAAGAGTCTTCCCTCTGATTAGCATCTCTAGGGACAAAAGAAATATTGAAAGCCAGAAATAAATTGTCAACTATGTCCCATACCTCATTCATGTATTGCTTCGGCCTCAATTGTTTTGTTTGATAAATGCCCTTCAGTTGATTGAAAACTGATTTAGAATCACCGAAGATTGCCAATTTGTTAATGGCCATATCTTTTGCAGCTCTCAACCCTGACACTAAGGCTTTATACCCTGCTATGTTGTTTATTGTTTCAAATTATAACTTGTATGAGAGGATACCACTTTCTTTGAAGGGGAAATAAGGACTATGCCAACACCAGAACCCTCCTTTGAAGATGAACCATCAAAATACATCTTCTAGATTTCATTTTCTCAGCCTATCTCTTGCTGGTTACTGCATTTTCTAACTGATAATTCTGGAGCATCATCACTGATGTGAAAAATAGATGACCCAATTTCATCTTCTACAACATAAATTGGATGATTACCTAGATTCTGATGATCACTCACATTGTAAGCCAATCTGTCTTCTCTATACAATCTTCTATGTTCTCCTCTGAAAACAATGATGGTTTCATATGTCAAGTCCATATGTATAGACCCTCCAACTTTCTTGGACCAAGACCTAGATAAAGGCATGCCAAACTTGGGAGGTATATCAGCTACAACGATATCCATGACAACACTTTTCATGGGCAACTGAGATAGAGAAACAACCATATCCTTAATCACTCCCAAACATTTAACCCTTTAAAATCAAAGGAGTAAAGTTCCTAGTAAGGCTTGGTGATTTCTAACCCTAGCTCATCCATGACAAACTTAGGCATGACATTGTGTGAAGCCCCAGAGTCCATATGGAAGTTCTGCAGAATTTTGTTATGGACATTCAAGGATATGTAGAAAGGTGGAGAAGCATCAGACCCGTATTCAATGTGTGGGCAAATCGTGATAGAATTATTCTCATCCTATAGGTTTATCTCATCAGACGAGACAACAGAAACATGTGGCTTCAAAACGTTTATGATAGAGCTCTTAAAAGGCTCATTTTTCATTAACTATGTCAAAGCTACAAGAATCTTGATTTTTCTTAACTCATGCTCTATGTTAAAAGAAGTTACATGTATGTCAACTTCTTTCACCTCTGGAACAATAAGTTTAGTTGGTTGTTGTTGATGATCTGCTTTGTTTCTTGTGTCTTTGTTTGGATCTTGCTTGGGAGGAAGATCTAATTTGGCACATTTATTTTGGGACCCCTTGACCTAAGCCTTAAATCATACTTCTTTTGAGGCTGACTTTGAAAAACGTCTTCTCCCTTTCTATCATCATCAATATGGTTTGACAGTTGAGAAACTTCATACTTTGAATGGGTTAGGTGACTATGATGGAGGTCAACTTCATTAAAAAGGACTGCAAAATCATCTCCAACATCATTACTTTCCTCCATCTCTTCAACTTCATTATTTTGAAAATGGGGTACAATCCTCTGATATTCAACATTCCTTCTTTGGCTCTGCATGATTTGAGGGGCATTATTAGGTCTCTTGAATTGATTATGATTCCTATTTGCAGCTTCCTAATAAGGTATGTTTGGTTGCTTGGCTTCCCATTTTAATTTATCTATCTATGAAGTTAGAGCCTTCAATGTTCAAGTCATCTCATCAAGTTTTGGGTCAAAGTATGTTGTGTTAGAAGAAGAAGGAACCTCTTCTCTCTGTTTCTTTTAGTCCCTGACAGATCTGGTCTTTAATTTTTCTGATGCTAAAATATTAGATTCAACCTTTAGGGCTTCCTCTTGCATATATAGAAAAGTGGTGGACCTTCTCTCCCTTAACATCAAATGTATTTGCAAATGTGATCTTGGATGAGGTCTCAGTTAGATTGATATCATCAGGCATCTTGTTGTACATCTTATCAAACCTTTTAGTGAAATCTGAAATAGACTCACCATTCTTCCTTCTCAAAGCCCCAAACTTAGTGATGTAGTACCGATAATCCTAGCTCCTATATCCCCATTCTTTTAGAAAAGGCCTCTTCTAATGCCTCGATACCTGCAATGGAGTATGGGGGAAGACCACGAAACTACTTCCTTACCTCTCCATCCAGGCTCTGCACAAACAACTCGATCCAAACATCTACATGTTCAATGTTAAAAGTGTTTGCAAAGTTGTAAAAAACTACTAGATGTTCCTTAGCAGTGACATATCCTTCACCATTGTACCTAGGCAGATATTTCATGTAGTCTCTTGTTGGAAATGGATGTAGGTTTTGAGGAAACACTAATGGTGCATACCTGGATGTAATGTAGGTTTTGAGGCAACACTAATGGTGCATACCTGGATGTAATGTAGGTTTTGAGGCAACAATAATGGTGCATCCATGGATGGCTTCCATCTTGTTTAAAACCATCATTGGGACAACTAGACTTTGAGGCTTAGTAGGAGATACTGGAGTGGTTACTTGAGGATATGATGAGGTAGAAATTGTAGAAGGAGATATTTGAGGGATTAATACAAGGGGATTTTAAAAAATTGTAATCTCAAGTTGCTTATTGTTGAGGACAGGGGAAACCTTTTCAGATGTTGGACTACCTTTGGATGGCAAGGGAGAAATTGTAATTGTAGAAGGAGATATTTGAGGGATTAATACAAGGGGATTTTAAAAAATTGTAATCTCAAGTTGCTTATTGTTGAGGACAGGGGAAACCTTTTCAGATGTTGGACTACCTTTGGATGGCAAGGGAGAAATTGTAGATTTCCTTAGTTGTCTCTCTAGATAAAAAGTTGTCATGTCACCATTAAGATGAGGGTTGGATTTTGATGCTTTTGTATGCTTAGAGTTTGATTTCTTGAATCCCTTCTTGGGAGCCACAGTGCCTTGGTAGATTTTCATTATGTGGAGTCACCATGTGAAATATGGCAGTCAGTATTGTGCCTGATATTTGTTCACCATCAAAGATAAGATCTTATCATTTTTATTCTCCTAGGGAAATATTGCTTCGTTACTTCAATCCCCGACAACGATGCCAAAAGATGTTGGTCCTAAGGTCTGCACCTGATTGTTGAGGGCATAGTTAGGCCACCTCATCTGTTGAAATGATTGTTTTTTATAAGTTTTGGTTTGTTTGTTTTGATGGTCAACTGATAGATGAGGTTCAGGGGAAAGGGTCTAGTTGGGATATTCAACAATATTCACCACATTGCTTTCCTTAGCCAGTGGCATGCACTCTGGTGTAGCAGATACAAGATATAAGAGTAGAACAGAAAAACTGACAAACATACAATTTGTCACTTGCAGCTAGAAATTTTATATCTAACACATTTCATTAAACCTAAAACAACATTTGTAATAGACTTCTCAACAGGTCGTAAACACATTAGCTGAAAGAGAAAGAATATTTTATTTTCAAGACATTCAACATGCATCCAAATAAGAAGAAAAGACAAGAAAGATTGAGAAAAAGACAGTCTGTTCACAAGAATTTATATTCACTGAGTGGAAAACTTTGTAGATCTTACACTTCATAAGCCCAGTCTTTATCCTAATAGCTTGATACCCAAAAAGTTGAACCCTTTTACATTCACATATTCATCTATTTATCCATCAAGAGGATTTAAATACCTATCTCACATCTAAGTTCTAGAGTTAAACTCTACATTACATTCAGACTTGTAGATATCAACTTCACCATTCAGTTCTTATTACAATTCATAAACACTTCTTTAAACTAAGTGAAGTAGAGTTTAAGTGCTCATTTATAGGGATAACTCCCATTTTTTGTCCTCATTACTTCGACCTAATATCTATCAATTGGAAGTAATATCTCTAACTAAACCAAAAAGATTCTATCACTGTGACTAGAGTCACTGTTGATAACTAAAGTGTAGGAGTTACATAACAAAAATTTTCAAAAGCTGGAATTGGTTAATGACCTTGCATGGATCCACATGTATGCCAATAATTAGAGAATAACTTTTAACACCGGTAGAGAGAGCTTGCACAGGCTGCAAATTCTCTTGCTTATTGACAACAACAGACATTAGATGATCTCCTCTAGGAACATGCAGGTCTTTTGGTGTTTTTCCTGCAACTTTTGATATTTTTTCTGTAGTTTTGAATGTTGCATGTCAAGATCTTGATTTTGTTGTTGCGGCTCTCGAATATGTTGCCTCATATTGTCATTCTATTGTTTGAGGGCTTGCACCTGCTGATTATTATCATTCATGTCCCTGTCACCTTCAATTTTGGGCTTAATTTATGTTTTTACTTTGTTCCCATTTTTAACTTCATGCTCTTCCTCAACAATAGGCCTATTGAGACCAATGGAGAGCTTGGCTTTCCTTTATCTCATCTTATACCTAGGATTCTTTTCAGGTTTGTCATCAATGATGTCTTTCATAGGTTCATGCACCATCAACATTTTCCCCTTTGCCTCTGGTTTGTTGCTTCTAAAACCTGCTCTCGGACATGCTCTATTTATGGACCAGTTTCTTCAAAATCTTGCTCATGGTTTGGAACAGTGTCCACCAAACCTTGCTCTAGTTCTGGACCAGTGGTCAACTCTGCTTCCAAATTAACAGGTTTAACACCTGAGGTCTGACCCTTATTACGCTTCTTATTGGTCTTGCCTACTGACATTTCTTTCACAGTGTGGATGGTCATTTCCTCCATGTTGGTAAATTTAGAGGGTCTTTATCAGTGTCTTGATCTTCAATCACAATAGGATTATGCTCCTTGAGGGATGGATCAAACAAGGATTTGGAGTTTAGCCTCAATTGGTTGGTCAACCTAGTCTTCTGATTGGGTTTACTTGGCATTTCGAGGACTTGTTTCCCATTTCTTCTTTTTGCCCAGTTTCGCGTCATGAGGCTCCTCACTTTGTGTGTCTAATGGCTCAACTTCAACTACAACTACTTCAGGACTAGCCTGCTTATTCCTCTTTTGTTTGCTTGCTTTCAGTTTAGGAGTTTTTTCTACCTACATAGCAGTGGGCACAGGTTCACTTCAGGACTAGCCTGCTTATTCCTCTTTTGTTTGCTTGCTTTCAGTTTAAGAGTTTTTTCTACCTACATAGCAGTGGGCACAGGTTCGACCTCGAGATGTTCAAGAGATGGCTGGACTGCTGGGCAGGGTTGTTTTTTGCCCTTTCTGACATAATTTTTGACACAAACTTTACCACTTTCTTTTTCCCTCTATTTCACTGTGGATGACCTCAATTGCCTCTGAGGTATTTCTTCTTTTTCTAGAGTGATTGATCTTCCTTTTTCTGATCTAGTCCTTCTTTTTGTATGTAAGGTCTTTTCTTTGGCATGTTGGATGGCTTGTGATGAACTTCTAGACTCTATGGAAACCCTAGATGCCTAGGGAACTTCAATCTCTTGCTTTGATGGTTGTTGTTCAATTTCCTGCTCTGCTGGTTGTTGAATGTCCAACACTTCATCTCGTAACACTAGAGATTCTATAAATTCTTTCCAAGACATGCCCAATTCACCGAGAGCAAAAAGAACCAATATTTTTATAAACCCCTGATGGTAGAGGCTTCGAGAGCAAAAAGAACCAATATTTTTATAAACCCCTGATGGTAGAGGCTTCTGTGAGCAATTTCTGGATAGTTATGGACTCGTTTGGACATCTTGGTTAGGCTTTTGAGCAGGTAGAATGGGAGGTTCATCTCTTGATAACCATTTAAATGCATGAGAAATCGGATATGATAGCAATGGACAATCGAAAACCTACCTTCTCCAGTGATGTACCTTTGTATTGTTGATAGGATGTCTCTCCATTGGTCTTTCAACCACTGGATCGAATTCCCTGGCTCCAATCTGAGCTCTGATGGTCTGCTACAAGGAATTGGTTGCATACCTCATACAATAATTTCCCTTTCTTAAACCACCTCTCGCCACTGATAGTGAGAGCACATGCTCCAACAATAAATGTTTTGTTATGTCCCTAATTTGTGTCTAGAATCCATCAAATTTCTATGCAAAGATCAGAGCAATTTATGTACGATGTCCATTGAAGGCACATATGAAATTGAACCACTCGCCCCTGATAAAAACGTCCTTGATTTCTTATATGGCCTTGAACAAATTGAGCCATGTTGGCTCTACCCTATTTAATTGTTAACGCTCTTGTGGTGGTGCCATCGTGCCCTATCTGCCTATGTTGACAATGGCGATCAAGGATATGTGTTGCTTAGGGTTCACTCAAAACCTGCAATGAAAATTGCACATGGGAACAATGCACACGATTTTGAGGGTAATCAAACTTTGAAATATTTTTAAACCATAAAAACTCATAAAACATAGTATGTTTGTTGATTGCAAGAATGTTGGCATTCTTGCAATCAACACCTTTGCATTTGTAGGCCTAGGTTATCCTTCTTGTGATCCATCAATGATATAAACCATTGTGATAGGACTTATCTAAACTCAAATCAAGACTTGACTTAATCTTATAAACAACAAACAACTAACATTAAACAAAGAAGGGATGACATAAAACAAAATGACCTAACAAACAATGAAGAAGAAACATTAACTAAGAGCTAGTTTGATAAATGAATGGGTTGGTTTGATGAGTAGAAGGGAGAGGTGTTGGCGTAGGATCTCACATCAGATCCAACTGGGGATATCACTTCCTTGTGAGGTGCTAAGAAAAACATACCTATGTGACTTAACTCTTTATTTCTACCACCCTCCCACAACCACTTTATTTCCCTTTACCAGCCATGACATCTACCTTATTTCAATTTAAAATGAAATCTGCAACTATACCCCAGTGCCTTTATTGGGCTATGGAGTCTTTTATTCACACTAAACTATTGAATCATATTGAAAATCAAAACAATTATGTACAGATTGAACCACCTCTAGTTCATCAGGTAAAATAATGCTTCACGAAGCGCTCATTGACTGGGCTTCCAAAGATCTTAGTGTAATCCAGATTTTTCAATATAAAGGTATTGTTATTCAGAACCTTGGCTACGTTGAAGGGGCCAAACCAGTGGTTATCAAACTTACCATGTTTGAGCTTGTCCTCCCTCCTGGCATCCAATCTCAGAACCAGGTCACCTATTTGAAAAGTATCCTTTTTGGTTTTCCTGTCAAAGGCTGCCTTGACCTTGCTCTGGTAAGCCTCAATTTTCTCATTTAATATTTGTCTTCTTTGTTGAACTTCAATAATCTGAAAAATCCTCCTATGAATGTCATTAGGCTCATCCATTTCCTCCTGCAAAATTTTCAACGTTGGTAGACCAGGTTGGGTTGGTAAAACAACATCCACCCCATAGACTACTTGAAATGGAGAGGTACCCGATGACCTTTTCGTGTTCATCCTATCAGTCCATAGGGCATACTTCAGTTTGGAATCTGGTGTTTTTTTTTATTTTCAGCGAACAGTTTTTTGATAATCCTAATGAGGGTTTTATTTGATGAGTCTCCCAACCTATCCTCTTGTGGGTAATATGGTGTAGAATGTGTCAAGATAATGTTGTAATTCCCACATAAATCAATCATGGCCTTGGACTTGAATGCCTGAGCATTGTTTGTTACTAGTTTCCTGGGGCATTCAAACCTGACAAAGATGTTTGTTTCTAGAAATTTTATGATTACATTGTCAGTGGAATTCCTTGTGGGAATAGCTTCAATCCATTTTTTAAAGTAATTAGTAGCAATAAGGATAGACTTGTGTTGTCCACTGGAGGGTGGGTTTATCTCACCGATGAAATCTAAGCCCCATTGTTGAAATGGGTCGTTTACAGTAATGGGTTTCAGGGGCAGCGAGAGCAATTTTTGCTTTCCAAAAAATTTTTGGCACTCTTCACATGTTCTGACCATGGAAAATACATCAGTGAATATTGTGGGCCAGTAATATCCAACCTGTTAGCACTGATAGTCACCCTTAGATTGAAGGAGGATGAGCCTAGTACCCATAAAAGTTTTTGGTGGATGTTTAGTTTATATGACTGGAGATCAATGGACAAAACTCAATATATGAATGATGTTCAACACAGAACTGGACAAGAAATGTATAAAGAAGTAAGGACCACAACTAACTTCAGTCAATGAATTGAGTTTAAATGTGAGCAGACAGAAGACTTAGTAAGAAAGGTGGACAAGACTGTTATGGGCATCAGGCCTTCAAGCAGCTTGGAGAAGAAAAAATCAGACTCAAGATCACTCTTAAGCTCAAGTTACATACACTGAAATATGTCCAAACAACACAGTCACGACAACACAATGATCAAACCTACATCACCATGCAGCTACAACAACTCGA
>CBVK0103194500.1:0-12423 GCA_900067695.1 Picea abies | reverse complement strand
TGAACCTTTTTACTCCAAAAAGTGATTAATTTGCCTTTATGATTTCTCTGACCACTGAGAGTCACTTTTCATCACCCCATCATGTAGATATTTTTTCCTCAGTTCAAATGAGCTATTACACTAAGGTATTTCTCCAAGAAAAAAGATCCAAATAGTACTTTTAGTGTAATTAATTAAAATATGCACATTAATAACACCGTTTTATGAAAACCATCAGAATGCAACGAAACCAAGAACAAGTTGTGTGGAAATGATCTTGATGGTGAATAAGGGTAAATAAACTAAGTTGGGCCCCATAAAACTCATACAAACCCTCTAAGATCATTAATGACATAGTCTCACCCCTCTAACTTGGCTGACTTAAGCCTCCTAAAGTGACTCTAACCGCATAATAAGGGAATCCAAAAATGGGGACATGACAGTTCTCCCTTCCCAATTATTTATTGTCCTCAAGCAATCCTATCAAACCCTAACACTCTGCCAAATGAACCCAACTGAAATTGAACATGATACCTAGGTCCCAAACTAACCTAGAAGATGTCAAGCATCCTCCTCTCAACTCAATATCTGACGAGGTACTGACATAAAAATTCTATTGAATGTTATCGATGGGTAGAGAAACATGATACTGCAAAAACGAATGAAATATGGGTTTTCCATGCCTTCTTCTTTACACTGCCTTACTCTTTACACTTTTCTCTTGGAGACTTCTTGGATTCCGTGTTCCACTATTTTTTTTGGCTTTTCCCCGTTGGCGCTCGATGCTCTTGGCTTTTTTTTCACTACTCAGTGCATGGCACTTTCATATATCTCCCATGCTATTACACTTTTAGTTATCTCTTTGTTCTTCTAATTTTTTTCTATTGCTTCTTCATCTTCCAGCTGGCATACGTTGTTTTCCCCAAAACTTTGGCATTTCCAAAAATGGAGGGCCCAACAGTAGTTCTATTTTGATGTATTGTAGCCTCAATTGTTTCCTTGATGTTGTTAGCTATTTTATTCCAAAGTATGTCTAGTTCTTAAGCTCGATTTATGAAGATTTTGTGGTTGTGATCCTTCCATGTGTTCCAAAGAAGGAAGATTAGGAATAGTGACCACGTCTTGTTGATATTTGGGTAGGTAAAGTGTTGTTGTCTCCATCACTCCAAGGCCATGCTTATGCTTTGAGTGTTTCCTTTATATTGATGAAAAAATATGGTTCCCCTCTCCCATATCCAATTTGCAACCATGCATTGGTGAAATTGGTTTTCACTTGTTTCCTTGACCTCCTTGCACATGATGCACCATGGAGGTCCCACAAAGCCTCTGCGTTTTGTTTTTTACCATGTTAAGACTTTTCCTTTTTCTACCTTCCATAAAGAGGTTGTTACCTTGGGCCACAATATGGGCTATTGGATTTGTTTCCAAAGTTGAGGTCTTTATACCTTTGATTTCATGATTGCTAGGAGTTAAGCTTCTTTCACTGTATAAGTTCCTAAATCATGTTCACCCCATCTCAGGATGTCCTGCGCCCTTCTGTGCATAATTGTTGTTTTGAAATTCCTTCCAATGCACACTTGAGCCAAAATATTTTCAATCAATTCAACTCCTCCCCTAGAGCTTCCAATTCTGGAACTTTTGGTAGAACTAACCTTCTTAGCATATTGTTTTCCAAGGAAACCCTCACAGATAACCCTTTAATTACTCCCCCATGATCCATGGATGGTAAATAGGGTAAGCCATTGACCCTGATTATGGTGCCTAACGTGGTGGGGACATCCAATGAGGCCAAACAATATCAACAATATAGATGGCCTAGGACTTGACCTTGAGACCTCTTGCAATATAACCATGGGACTCATCCACTCGAGATAACCCATCGGGATAACCTTCCTAGAATATACAAATAAAAAGTAGTTATTGTAGGCAAGGACTACCATGCATTTCTCGAGGCCCTCACCAAACTATTATACAATGAAACAAAATCAAAATCCATTTTGACAACCTCTATTAAAGAAATAGATATTGACATCACAACAATTGGGTTAGAAGTCATCATTATATTCCTACCCTTGTTGACAAAGATAATGTAGAAGATGGGTGGGGGGTGACCAATGGTCATAAGTATGTACATTTTTACTAGCTTGATTTTTTATTGATACTTGGTTTTCCTTTGAAGTCAATGTTGAATACTTAATAAACATTATAAACATTCATATTGCATGGAAATAATCTTGTTTCTATCAATTTTGAAGCCAATTAGATAAATATGCTTGCTATATTATCCAAATCAATTACAATATGGCCCTATTTGACCAAATCAGTAAGCACGAACTTGTGATGTGCATAGATTTAATAAGGGTAAAATTAAATCCATAAGTATCATATTTGGTTGCCCGTGGATGAGCGATATTTAAATTGCATACCAAATTTCTAATTAATTCCAATCTACCCCAATGAATACAATTTCACGTGGTCATACATAATTTGATAGCATATGGTAGAACCATAGACACTTAGGGGTATGTGGCATGTAATATTCCCACAATTAAATAATATATGGACAAAAAAGAGCCATATAATTTCATTGTTAAAAACACAGATTCCATAGGAAGAAAGCTATCACTCAAACCAAGGAGCACAAATAGAAAATCAATAATAGTAAAATTTATTCCCTATGTTGACTAGACCCGACCTCCTCTTATCATCCCTCCAAAACAACTCGGAGAAGAAACATCTCAGGGTCATAAATATTCTATTTAAATTCTTACCTAAGATGACCTCGATGTTCATGTTGCACATGTCCAATTTGAGAGAGGATCTTATACTTTGCCAACATGGAAATCCTTCGAAGAAACTAAATCTGATAATTGGAAAGTGAAAACTCAAGAAATTATTAGCATGCATGGCTAAGCTCCCCCCCCCATATTTTCAACAAAGGCATAATAATTAGCACATCAATTGGATTCTTTCTACACAGAAAAAATAAAAAATAAAAATGGACCACATTGTTATCAGAAACAAACTATTGGATACTAAATTCTAGAGCCTTAAAACAAGTGTTGTGGAATTGAAATCCAATTCCAACAGAACTGAAGCATATTGTTATGCTATCACTGTTGATATAATCAAGAGAGAAAACACTATAAATATGTTTATAGGTTATATTGAAATTTATAAATGTTAGATAAATTTGCACAGGGTAAGATCATTGAACTAACTACATTGCTTGAACAAATTAGAGAGATAAAAGGACAAAGTCATTGTTTAAATAATGTACCAAATGTAGATCCATTGCCTAGTTTTTATGGGGTAGAATATGAAAATCCTCAAAGAACAAAAGAAAAATTGCAAATAAAATTCTTCTTTGACATACCTTTAGATTTTGATAATTTGTCTACATGTCAAAGAGAAAATAGATTTTCCTAATGGGTTAACATTTTTCATTTGATCCAAGAAGATAATGACTTTATAGATGATGACATAGTAGGCTATGCCACATCCCGATTAAAATGGATACTTATGTTATGGATGGTTAAATCTCCTCAAACCACAAATGATAACTATGGACACATAGCTCCTGTTGGGTAGAAGCATTTATGTAAAGTACAAATTACATATAATTAATCTCTCAAGAAAACCATTGTAGCTACATTTTGATTACACAAAGAAATATCAAATGATATTGATCTTCAAATGTTTATGCTAATGGAACTAGTAATATTGAAAGGGTTCAACAAATCTATGGTTGACTGTGAAAAAATAACATACTAGAAGTGGCCATGCAAAATTTGATGCTATTAAAAAAAAATCGATAACTAGAATGCCACACCCCATTCCTAGAAAGGTTTATATTGTGTCGAAAAATAAAAATTGTGAAATTGCAAACCAATCTCTAGCATATGTAGCTAAAATAATTGGAATTTGTATTGAAGACTTTTGTATGATGGACATAAAAACCATAAAACAAGTAATTGAAAATAGTATTGATATTAAGGATTGCAACATTTCTCGTATGTGAAAGATTCTAGGAAACAAGAGAAAGAGAAAAAATTATTCCAAAATAAAAATAAGTAATGGTTAAGAAAATAAGTACAAAAATCCATCAGAAAAATATTGAAAAAAGAAATATTTCCAAGAAAAAAAGTTTTTCAAAGTAGATTCAAGTGGGAAAAAGAGGATGTTATCTTTGTGGAAAGCCTGGCCATTTTGCAAAGGAATGTCCTTCAAAAAAACCAAAGGTCAGATCAATGTACATTGATAAAGTTTGGATAAAATTGGGATTATATCCAAACAAATGATGATGTATTTGATTTTGAAGATGATTTTTATGAATTAGAATATTGTGATGAATATGGAGAATAAATAATTGGAAGAGTCTACACAATGAGAGAAAAGGAAAAACATGGTATGATATGTTTGATGAAAATATGAGCTATTAGAGGCACCAAGTTTTATCCTCGTCTACTTCAAGTGCTATGTACCTATCCCTTACACAACCCCATTTCAACACATGTAAATTTTGAAAAACCCATGATCTATGTGCATTAGGTTTGGTATTTTATCTCACAGTTTGTGCATTGAAGACTTGTTCTGGTAAGACAAATCTACGTTTCAATACTTGTAAGGTGGATATAAGTTGTACTTTGGTAAGGTAAGACCACTAGTTCATTGCTAATTCACAACCTTGTTTTCATGCATGCACCATCAACGTGGTATTTATTATATTACATAAATTCCTTCCAATGGCATACTTGAGCCAAAATATCTTCAACCAATCCAACTCCTCCATTGGATCTTCCATTTATATCACTTTTGGTATAAATAACCTTCTCAACATATATAAAGAAAAAGAAGTCATTGTAGATAGCAAGGACCTCCATGCATTTCCCAAAGCCCTCATCAAAGAATTATACAATGAAACAAACTCAAAATCCTTGTTAAAAACCTTCATTAAACATCTAAGTTTGACATCATAAAAATTGTGTTAGGAGTCACCCCTATATTTGTATCCTTCTTGACAAAGGTAAAATGTAGAAGATGGGTGGCCAACAATCATAAATATGTACATTTGTCCCAACTTGATTTTTTGATTAATCATTTGTTTTATTTTGTGTCAATGTTAATTATTTAATAAACATTACATGCACCATCAACGTGGTACTGATTATATTACATAAATTCCTTCCAATGGCATACATGGGCCAAAATATCTTCAACCAATCCCACTCCTCCGTTGGAGCTTCCACTTATATCACTTTTGTTATAAATAACCTTCTCAACATATATAAAGAAAAAGAAGTCATTGTAGATAGCAAGGACCACCATGCATTTCCCAAAGCTCTCATCAAAGAATTATACAATGAAACAAACTCAAAATCCTTGTTAAAAACTTCCATTAAACATTCTATGTTTGACATCATAAAAATTGGGTTAGGAGTCACTCATATATTCCTATCCTTCTTGACAAAGGTAAAATGTAGAATATGGGTGGCCAACAATCATAAATATGTACATTTGTCCCAACTTGATTTTATGATTAAACCTTTGTTTTATTTTGTGTCAATGTTAATTATTTAATAAACATTACAGACATTGCCTGTGTTGAGTGGAAAAAAAAATCTTTCGATTGTCAATTTTGAGACAAATTGGATAAACATGCCTACTATGTTGTGCAACTCAATTACAATATGGTCCTATTTGACCAAATCACTCACACAAAATTGTGATGTGCATAAAATTAAAAGGGGTAAAATCAAATCCCCAAGTCTTATATATGGTTTTCAATGGATGAGAAATATTTAAATTGCATAACACATTTCTGACTAATGTCAATCTAACCTAAGGAATAATATTTCAAATGGTCAAACATAAGTTAATAGGATATGATAGAACCATAAATACTTAGGGGTAGTGGTAGATAATATATTTGCAATTAAAGAATATACGGACAAAAGGAATTCATATAATTTTACTGTAAAAATCACAAAGCCCATGGGAAGTAGGATATCACTTAAACTAGGGCCCACAAATAGGAAATTCACAACAGTAAAAAAATTTCCCTATGTTGAACAGATCCAACCTCCTATCATCATCCCCCAAAAATAAGCTAGAGAAAAAATATCGGAGTCACAAATCTTCCATTCAATTGCTTGCCTCAAATTATTGGATGTTCATGTTGCACATGTTTGATTTGAGAGGGGAGCTTACACTTGGCCAACATGGAAAACCTTCGAAGAATCTAAATTTGAAATTTTAAAAGTGCAATCTCAACCAATTATTAACTTAGAAGGTGAAGGTTCCCTATCATTTGAACAAAGGTAGAATAATTGACATAACAAGTGGATTATCTCTTCACAAAACAAAATGGACCACATTGTTACATAAAATAGATTGATGGATATTTAATTCTCGAGTCTTAAAACAAGTGTTTCATAATAGAAGTCCAATGCCAATAGAATTGAAGGATATTGTTCTACTCTTATTGTTGATACAAGTAGGATAGCAAAAATTGTAAATATGTTTATGGGTGATTTCAAAATAATGTACAATACACTAGTTAAAAATGTAGAAATGTCAAATAAATATGCATATGAGAAGATGATTGAACTAGCTATATTGTTTGAATAAAGTAGAGAGATAAAAATACAAAGACACCACTTAAATAAACTAATGATGGTAGAACCATTCTCTAGATTTTGTAGGGTAGAAAATGAAAATCCTCAAAGAACAATTGAAAAATTGTAGATAAAATCCTCTTTAAACCTACCGTTAGATTTTGATAACCTATAAACAAGTCAAAGAGTTGAAAATTTGTGAGAATGTGTTAATCTTTGTCATTTTATCCCAGAAGATAACAAATTTATAGATGATGGAATAGTAGGATTTGCCATAGGTCGATTCAAAGGGATACATATGTTCTAGATGGTCAAATTGCCTCAAACCACAAATAATAAAGCTGGATGAATACATCCTATTGGCAGGACCCTTCCTATCAAGTACAAATTACACATATTAAATCTCTCAAGCAAACCATCAGAGTTTCATTCAGGTTATAAAAAGAAATACCAAATAATAGTGATCTCTAAATATTGATGGGAATTGAACTATTCAACTTCAAAGGGTCCAACGAATTTATGGGTGACTATGAAAACCTAGTTTTCATAGAAGTGGCCAAGTAGAAGACAATGCTATGAAACAAAATTTAATAACTAGAATGCCACGCCCCATTCTTGAAAAATGTTCTTGTTATGATGAAAAAAATGTGAAATTGCATACCAATCTCTGACAAATGGGGCTGAAATAATTAGAATTTTTATTGAAGATGTGTGCATGGAAAAGAAGTCCATAAAACATGTAATTAAAAATTGTGTTGAGCCTAAATATTTCCAATGTTTCTCATATGTGAAAACTTATGGGAAAATAAGGAAAGATAAAAACTTCTTCCAAAAGAAAAATTGCTAGGTAAGAAAAGCATCAGATAAGTATATAGAGCCAACAAAATATTACTGGAAGAAAAATATTTCCAGCAAAATAAAAGTTTTGGAAAGTAGATTCAAGTAGGAAAAAGAGGGTGTTATCTTTGTGTAAAGATAAGGCACTTTGCAAAGGAATGTCCTTAGAATAACCAATGGTTAGATCAATGTATGTTGATGAATAATTTGGAGAAAATTGGGACTATATCCCAATAGATTTTGATGATTTTACTGTGATGATGAGGTTTATGAATTAGAATCTTGTGATGAATATGAACAAGAAATAATTGAAAGATTTTGCATAGAGAGATCAAAAGGAAAAAGATGGTATGAGAACTCTGATAAGAAAAAAAAAAAAAAGAGCTTAGCCTTTGGAATATTGATAGTACATTAGAAGGAAAGAAAAAAGAGAAGGTGTCACCCAAGTGGTATCAAAGCCTAACCATAAGGTCCAAGACAAAGAAATCCCAATCATTATTTCATCCTACAATGGAATTTACTTGGTAGGAGAATTCTATTAATTTTGAAAAAACATTATGTCCTTTTTATTTATATAGGATGTACCTTTAACATGATCCATGAAAGTATTGTCCCTTCATAGTATTGTAATCCCTTACATTGACATAAACATAATTGGACTTGCAAGTCAAGAGTACAAATTCTCTTATAATTTTGAAATTATCATTAAATTAGGATCATGCATGTACACCATACCATTTTTAGTCAACGATTCAATGTATAGTTTCCTCAATTTGCCATTCATTTTGTTGATTGTTCTTTGTACATATCTCATTTTAGTGGATATGTAAATTGTGTCCCCGTGGTACACCAAGTTCCAAAATTCTGTCAAAGCTTAAATTTGTTGAGCCAGATCCTCGGCTTACACAAGAGGATGTCAAATATTTTGCTAAAGAGATAAATCAAGGAATTGATGAAGAATACCATGATCTCAAAGACATGGGTTCCATTATGACTAGGTAGCCTTAAACCAAATGGATAAAAAAGGAATAATACCATGATCTCGAAGGCATGAGTTCCATTCTGGCTAGGTATCCTTAAACCAAATGGATAAAAGGGAAATATAGGGGAAAATAGCTCAAAAGAATGTCTATGATAGAAGCTAGACATAGATAGAAAATTGTTTTTACTGAATAACATTTTGAACAATGATGTAATCTTAACCTTTAAGCATTTTGGCTAGAAACAAAACAAGAATATGAAAGTAAAAATCTACCAAGAGCCAAATCCTAGGAAAGTAATCCATTGGTCCTTCAAACATGAAATATATGGTATCATTAAACCAAATGGATAAAAGGGAAATATATGGAAAGATAGCTCAAAAGAATGTCTATGATAGAAGCTAGACATAGATAGAAAATTGCTTTTACTTAATAACATTTTGAACAATGTTGTAATCTTAACCTTTAAGCATTTTGGTCAGAAACAAAAAAAGAATATGAAAGTAAAACTCTACCATAGCCAAATCCTAGGAAAGTAATTCATTGGTCCTTCAAACATGAAATATATGGTAGAATCCATCTGGGCTCCTCAAATATAAATTAAATGGACCTTCCACATCTGAAATTATATCGAAGTGGCTGGTGGTATTTTCTCATCCATTAGTTCATGCATACTCCAATACATCGCAATGTCATCAAATCTAAGAGGATACTACCGGAATATCATGATGGCATGACGGATAATTCAAATTCTCAGGATTTCGACTAGGCCTAACCATACTGATTATATTGCTGAAGATTCTAGGATAACTGATCTCGTTGAATTTTTTTAGGATTCCGACTATGCCTAACGATACTGATTATCCGTCTCCTCATTACTGTAAATTACTTTAATCTTAATAACATAATTAAACTAAGGCTAACATTCAAGGATGGTTTGCACATTGTTGAGTTAAAAGGTATCAGAGAATCACATATGAGTTGATCTCTACATCAAATCTAAGTCAATATGTAATTTAACTGAAGTAGAAAGGCCCCCAACTTAGTACTTGTGGGACCAAACCTCTCTTAGTTTTCTCACTATTTTTTCATTGTATTATTTCCCATTCTCTATCTTATTTTATATTTCTTAGGATTTGCATCTAGTTTTAATTATATCATGTGTATGCATTTTTAGTTCAAGGGGAAACAACATGTGAGGATATCCTTATTTGACATTGGGTTCAACGCTTATCGCAAGTTTTGTGACATGGGTTAACCCTCTCTTCTGGATTCTAACGAGACTAACGCCTGCGGGTTTTGGTCTAACGACAATCGTAGTCCAACAAATGGAATGAGAACGAAAGTCTCAAGTTCGAAACTCATCTGGCATGCGTTGGGGGAGATTGTTGGACATTGGGTTCAACGCTTCTCACAAGTTTCGTGACATGGGTTAACTCCCTCTCATGGATCCTAACTTCAACGATTGTGGCAGAGACTAACGCCTATAGGTTTTGGTCTAATGAAAATCGTAGTCCTACAATATTTTCATATTTTTTGAGTGTAACGTTCACACACCTCTATTGGCATCCCAAAGCACTAGTATATTTAAATATTTGAGAAGTGGTTGTTATAAGGAGACCACATAGTGGTTGGAGTTATAAGAGATATTATTAAGCAAGATTGTCATGTAGCTAGATCAAGTGTTTCTAAAGTGTAAATAAGTGAGATACTAGAGGCACCAAGGTTTATCCTAGTCTTATTTGAGTGAAATACACCTATCTCACACAAGATCATCTCAACACATGGGCAATTTGAAAACCCTAGGTTTTAGGTGCATTAGTTGCATTTTATTGGTTGTGTGCACTAGGTTTGGTAATTAATCTCATAGTTCATGGATTGAAGACTTTTTCTAGTTAGAGAACTTTATATGTCAATACTTGTAAGGTGGTAGTAGACCATGGCTAGGTGAAGTAGGGTAAGTCCACTAGTCTTTTGGTATTTTGCTACTAGTTCATGACCTTATTTTCACACTCAAAACATCAACATGCTGATTATATTACACAAAGTCCTTCTAATAGCACACACTTGAGCCAAAATATTTTTAGCTAATCCAAATCCTCCCTTGAAGCATCCACTTTTGGTATAAATAACCTTCTCATCATATATAAAAGTAGTCATTGTATATAGTAAGGACTGCCATGCATTTCATGAATCTTTGATTAAATACTTATACAATGAAACAAAATCAAAAGCCTTGTGCACAACCTCCATTAAACAATCCAAGGCTGACATCACAACAATTGGGCCAGGAGTCACCCTTCTATTCCTACTCTTGTCAACAGAGGTAGAATGTAGGATATCAGTGGCTAGTGATCATAAATATGTACATTTTTCCTAGCATGCTTTTTTTTTTTAATCCTTTGTTTTCCTTTGAAGTCAATGTTGAATACTTAATCAACATTATAGACATTGCTGATGTTGAATCGAAACAAGCTTGCTAATGTCAATCCAAGGTTAGTTGAATAAACATGCTTACTATGTTGTCTAGATCAATTACAATATGGTTCTATTCAACCAAATCACTTAGCACAAAATTATGATGTGCATAGAATTAAAAGGGGTAAAACTAAATCCATAAATATTATGTTTGGTTTTCATTGGATGAGAAATATTTAAATTACATAACACAGTTTTTATTAATTCCAATGTACCTTGCAGAATAAGATTTTTCATGGTTGGATAAAATTTAATAGCCTATGGTAGAACCATAGATACTTAGGGGTATGTGGTAGATAATATCCCTACAATTAAAAAATATATGGAAAAAGGGATCTATATCATTTTATTATAAAAAACAAAGTCCATAGGAAGCAAGCTATTACTCAAACGATGGCTAACAAATAGAAAATTGCAACAGTAAATTTTTTTCCCTATGTTCACCAGATTCAACTTGATCTCAACATCCCCTAAACAACAAAGAGAAGAAACATCTCATAGTCATAAATATTGTGTTTTATTTCTTGACTCGGATGACCTGGATGTTCATGTTATGCATGTTTGATCAAAGAGGGGAGTTTATGCTTAGAGAGCATGGAAAGTTTTCAAAGAGCCTCATTCTAATAATTGAAAAGTGAAAGCTCAACCAATTATTAGCATACAAGGCGAAGCTTCCCTATATTTTTAACAAAGGAAAAATAATTTGCAAAACAAGTGGATTCTTTATGCATAGAAAAAAATGGACCACATTGTTACACAAAATACATTGTTGGATATTGAATTATAGAGTATTAAAACAAGTGTTGCCGAATTGAAAGCCAATGCTGATATAATCAAAGCATATTTTTTTGCTATCATTGTTTATACAAGAAAGATAGAAAACACCATAAATATGTTTTTAGGTTATTTCAAAGTAGTGTACTATACACTAGTTAAAAATGTAGAAATGTTAGATAAATATGCATAGGAGAAGATGATTGAACTAGCTACATTGCTTCAAGAAATTAGAGAGATAAAAACACAAAGCCACCATTTAAAGACAATACTGAAGGTAGAGACATTCTGTATCTTTTGTAGATAGAATATGAAAATCCTCAGAGAACAAATGAAAAATTGTGGATAAAATCGTATTTCCTTTATATTTTGATACTCTATCTACAAGTTGAAGAGACAAAATATTGCAACAATGGGTTAATATTTTATATTTGATCCAAGATTATAATGATTTTATATATGATGAGATAGTAAGCTATGTCACAACCAAATTCAAAGGGATAATTATGTTCTAGATGGCTAAATTACCGCAAACAACAAATGATAAATCTAGACACATAACTCTGTTGATGGGCGTTTGTGACACACCGTCAATGGGAAGGGTAGATCTGGACCGAGGTTGTCTATTTAACCCAATCCGTTTGGTATAATCTACCCTAATGGGTTTTATGGCTCTGTTAGCCAACTAAGATCCTAAAACAACTAAAAGATGTGAACTAACTAAAGATACAACTCTAACAATCAACACTTTAATTACA
>CBVK0103194479.1:0-11814 GCA_900067695.1 Picea abies | reverse complement strand
TTAAGCAATTTAAACTGTGTGATTGTCTTCTTAACTAATTCAGAATTCATTTCGATAATGCTCTGATGTTGTTATCTATTTCCTTTATCTTCCTACACCCTATTTAAGTTTAAGAATAACTCTAATTCATCACCTTGTTTATCCTTTTTCCTCTGGAGAGTTCTATCAGGAGATGCATTGTTTTAGTTCACTTTCAGAATTTTGACTCCATAGCCCTGTGTGTTCCTCCTCTTCTTTGCTAGCAAATTTTATAAAAACCTCCAAAATAAACCAAATCTAGCCACCAATTTCTAAAGAAACATCAAGTGACACAAGAGATCCCTCTCTGATTTGAGTAGGCTAGTGCCTTAGCTCTAAATCTGGTTGAAACATTTACCTCTTTCATTTTTCTATTCATCCGAATAAATTTACAAAGTGCTAACATTCTGGCGTCGTTACCGGGGATGAAATTGAAAAAAATTTCCTTGGGAAAACGACTTAAAGTTGTAGTTTGATCCCTGCGGGTGATAGTGGAACAAATACTCTATTGGCTGATATTGTTTTTACCCTAGCGACTCCATTACTTAGAGACCATTTGTACTACACCATGTAAGATAGAAATCATGTCTCCTAAGAAAATCCACACCAGGAGAAATCCAGACCCTAAACCCACAATCCCTATCTCTAGCCCTGAAAATATTGGCTGAAGAAGAAAAGGAAGGACAGGAACTCCTATGTTGCATCCAGATCAATACTTGTCCTTACCTAGAGATGTATTGATCAGTATCGAAGACCTTGAGTTTGATTTAAAGTTCAAACACTCCCTGTTCAGAACTAGGTCTGAATCTCGTTTAGACGAGACCATCTTCGACGAAAAAAGATTCCACGATTTTTCTCTAGCCACGTCTGTCAATCCTGTAGTGACCCCTACCTGAAATCGATGGCCACTCTAACCCTTCACAATAGTTGTGGCAGCCAAATTTGCTCCTCTCATACTGCCTTCTCTCTTGCATGACTTACCCCAGGACTACAAATTAGGAATTAAGCTATATGATGTTGAAGGTAACATATTAGCCCAGAAACACCTAGACTAGTTTAATGATTTCATAGACTTCGAAGAGGTGGATTTTGTAGATGTGAAAATGAGGTTGTTTAAACAAATCCTTGTTGGAGATGTAAGAAAATGGTTCATAGCCCTTGCACCAGGTAGTATCGCAGATATCACATTCTTTGAGACTCTCTTCCTTGCCAGATGGGGAGATAAGAAAAACCCCCTTCAATTGTTGACGCAATATAACAATATGAAGAGGGCACCTGATGAAACAGTGCATGATTTTTTGGATAAATTCATGAAATTATATAATTCGATTCTTGATGAAGTAAAATCCCAACCTAAAGTTGCTCAACTCAGATATGTTGATTCTTTCGAAAGTGATTTTTCTTTATTATTGAGAGAATGAAGATATGCCACATTAGATGATATGATGACATACACCATTGAAGTCGAGGTAAACCTAATGGCTTTAGGAAAAATGAAAGCTAATTCTGGCAGAAACATGGGTAGAACTCAGGATAAAGCACAAACTTCAACATCATAGACATCAGAAGAAAGATTTGAGGCGATGATGAAAAACATGGAAAGGATGATGGAAAGAATGGCATTAGGAAACATACCCAAACCTAGAGAATAGGTTGAAGGTCCACCTAGAAATCTGAGGAGGCCAGCCATTCCACAGGTCAGACAAAGAGAGAAGAGAAACCATGGAAATTAGGCGGTTCAAGTAGAACAAGCAAATCAAGGAAACCAGGTGAATCAGGGGAATTAAGGAAATCAGGGTGAGCAACAAATAAGGCCCCTTTTCAGAATAATTATGTGAATGAAGAATATGATGAGTATTTTGAAGATAATGTGAACTACTGTGGTGACAAGGAAATGACAGTGTTTTTGACCAAAGAAGAACACGACCAATTCATGGATGCAAACAAGATATTTTTGCAAGATGAAGAGGAAAGGATATTAGTAGAAAGAGAATATTATGAGGCTAGATTGAAAAATGCCATAATGCAATTTCAAAGGAAATACAATCTCTGAAACCAAAGGGTGCCTCCAAATCCTCCGAAAGGTAATCTCCCAAAGGCAAACTCTGCCAAAGAAGCTCATAGTAGTATGCCATCTTCTAGTCAGCCCAAGAAGGAATCCACAGGTAAAGATCTAGCTACAAAGGATTCCACTGTGAAAGACTCTTCTACAAAGGATGTTATGGATAAGGGTAAGGAAAAAGAGGAACCGTAGATGAAAATATTGACAAGAAAATAAATAGTCACTAAAGAGGTAGAGAAAGTTCTGTCTTCTTTTGACTTCAAAAGTGAGATAGCTAAGATTAAAATTTCAGTATCATTTAATGAATTGATCAGAAATAGTGAATACAAAAGTCAGATCATCAATATTCTTAAGAAGGGATAGACCTCTGATACCCTGAACATACAAGATGATCACCCATCCATCTTATTTGGGCGAAGAGTAGAAGAAAGTGGTGAAAGTGAAGAAGTTTCTCCCTTCTATGTCAGCTTAAAAATCCATGACATGAATTTACACAATGCCATGCTGGACTTTAGAGCATCTCACAACCTGATGCCTAAGGTGGTCATGGACCAACTAGGCCTTGAGATCACCAGACCCTATAAAGATATGTTCTCCTTTGATTCAAGAAAGGTGAAATTCCTTGGCATGATTAAAGACATGGTTGTTTCTATGGCACAAATCCCAGCAAAGAATATGGTGATGGACGTAGTGGTAGTTGATATCCCACTGAAATTTAGCATGTTGTTGTCTAGGTCATGGGCTATGAAACTGAAAGGAACCCTCCAGATGGACATGTCGTATGCTACTATCCCTGTCTTTGGTCAAGATAAAAGATTGTATAGGGAATTTCTACTAAAATATATGGTCAGCAACAAATCACAACCTACGAACCATCCTATATACATAGTAAGAACAGAGTTGGGGTCTTCCATTTTCTTCAATGATCTATGCTCTGGAGCAAAAGAGACAGAAATAGTCCTAGCAGATAAAGGTATACCCGAGCAATAGACAAAGGAAATTTCAGAATAGCAGGGTGACCCAGAGGATCATATATGGAAAATGAACTTCGACAGAGTTGCATGCAAAGAAGGAGCTGGGGCTAGTGTGTGGATAAATCATCCCAAAGGAGATGTGAAATTATGCTCTTACAAACTCATTTTTGAATGCACAAATATTATGGCCGAGTATGAAGCATTAATATTGGGGTTGAAAGTTTTGGAAGAGTTAGGTGCCAAAAATATTGTTGTACTTGGAGATTCTAAACTCATGATCAATCAAATCAAAGGCATCTACCAGGCCATACATCCTAGACTGAGGGCTTATATAAATATGGTATTAGAACTCCTTGAGAAATTTTTAGAATGCAACCTTTCAGCAATTCCAAGGGAACAAAATCAAGTTGTTGATGCGTTGGCCAATTCAGCAGCAGTGTTCAAAGTCCCAATTTTTCCCAAAAAAAGCTATAAGGTTGAAATCAAGTACAGACTAGCAATACTAGACAATATGAAACACTGACAAGTTTTCAAGGATGACAAATAGATAGAAAAATTCCTCAGGATGGAAAATGAGTTCGAGAATTTAAGCATTGATGATGAATATTGCGATGATGAAGTGGATGCAGTTGTTTTCACAAAAGAAGGATACTTAGACAATCAAATTGCTGGAAAATATATCATACATCTGAAGAGCAACATTATCCCCAAAGGCCTAGTACCATTAGAAAATATTTTTGATAACAATGATGTAGCCAGAAGTCTAAAGATCATAGTAGATGAAGGGGATGTGGAAGACTGTAATATTGGGACTTCAAAAGACCCTAAGATCATTAATTTGTCCAAGAAACTCAACCTTGAAGTCAAAGAAAGGTATGTAAAATTAATAAAAGAATTCCCTAATGTCTTTGCCTGGAGCTATGATGAATTGAAAGTTTATGATACTAGTATAATCCAACATGTTATCCCAATAAAAGAAGACCATAAGCCATTCAAATAGAAGTTGAGAAGAATAAACCCTCTATTGTTACCATTTATAGAGAAAGAAGTAAATAAATTGTTCCAAGAAAAAATTATAGTATGCCTGAGATTCTCCAAATGGGTAGCAAATTTGGTACCTGTCAGAAAAAAGAGTGGAGAGATCAGATTGTGTGTGGACTTTAGAAATCTGAATAAGGTAACTCTTAAAGATAACTACCCATTGCCCGAAATGGACCACATTCTATAGAAGGTGGTGGACTCTCAAAGGATGTTGATGTTAGAAGGTTTCTCGGGATACAACCAGATCATGGTACATCCCGACGATTAAGAAAAGACAACATTCACCACACCTTGGGGAACATTAAAAGACAACATTCACCACACCTTGGGGAACATTCATGTATGCCAAAATGGAATTTGGGCTTATGAATGTTGGAGCAACGTTTCACAGGGCTATGGACATAGCCTTTGTGGATGAAAAGGATAAGTTTATTGTTATATACCTTGATGACATTACTTTGTATTCTGCTACAAATGAAGAACACATCAAACATCTCAGAAGCGCGTTCGAAAAGTGCAGAAAATTTGGCATATCGATGAATCTGAAAAATTCAAATTTTGATATGGAAGAAGGGAAGCTCTTAGGGAACATCATTTATAAGGAGGGAATAAAAGTAGACCCCATTAGGGTGGAAGGAATATTGAATATTGGCATACCCAGAAGCAAAAAAGAAGTACAATCTTTCTTAGGCAAAGTAAACTTCTTGAGGAGATTTATTCCAAATTTAGCAGAGATCATAAAGCATATCACCAACATATGAAACACTGGCAAGTTTTCGAGGATGACAAACAGATAGAAAACTTCCTGAGGATGGAAAATGAGTTCGATAATTAAAGCATCAATGATGAATGTTGCAACGATGAAGTGGATGCAACTACTTTCACCAAAGAAGGATACTTTGACAATCAAATTGTTGGCAGAGATATTGTATAGTTGAAGAGAAACATTATCCCCAAAGGCTTAGTACCATTAGAAAAACATTTTGATAACAACAATGTAGCCAGAAGTCCAAAGATCACAGTAGATGAAGGGGATGTGGAAGATTGTAATATTGGGACTCCAGAATACCCGAAGATCATTAGGTTGTCCAAAAAACTCAGCCCTGAAGTTAAAGAAAGGTATGTAAATTTAGTGAAAGAATTCCCTAATGTTTTTTCCTGGAGTTATTATGAATTGAAATTTTATGATACTAGTATAACCCATCATGTTATCCCGATAAAAGAAGACCACAAGCCATTCAAACATAAGTTGAGAAGAATAAATCCTCTATTGTTACCATTGATAGAGAAAGAAGTAAAGAAATTGTTTGAGGCAAAAGTCATAGTATCCATGAGATTCTCCAAATGGGTAGCAAACCTGGTGCCTTTCATAAAAAAGAGTGGGGAGATCAGATTGTGTGTGGACTTTAGAAATCTAAATAAGGTATCTCTCAAAGATAAATACCCTTTTCCCAAAATGGACCACATTCTACAGAAGGTGGTGGGTCTCAAAAGATGTATATGTTAGATGGTTTCTCTCGATACAACCAGATCATGGTACATCCTGACAATCAAGAAAAGACAACGTTCATCACACCTTGAGGAACATTCATGTAAGCCAAAATCCCATTTGGGCTTATGAATGCTGGAGCAACATTTCAGAGGGATATGGACATTACCTTTGCAGGTGAGAAGGATAAATTCATTGTTATATACCTTGATGACATTACTATGTATTCTTCTATAGATGAAGAAAACATCAAACATCTCATAAGGGCATTCGAAAAATGCAGAAAATTTGGCATATCATTGAATCCAAAAAAGTCAAATTTTTCCATGGAAGAAGGGAAGATCTTAGAGCACATAATTTCTGAGGGAATAAAGTTATACCCCAGCAAGGTGGAAGGAATATTGAAGATTGGCATACCCAGAAGAAAAAAGGAAGTACAATCCTTCCTGGGCAAAGTAAAATTCCTAAGGAGATTTATTCCAAATTTAGCAGAGATCATAAAGCATATCACCAACATGTTAAAAAAGGGAAATGAAATCAAGTGGATCCCTGAGGCTAGAAAATATTTTGAAGACATCAAGGTAGCATTAAAAAAAGCTCCTATGCTGGCTATCCTGAATTTCGAGAAAGATTTCATACTATTCTCTTTCGCTTCAGAACACACAATTCCAGGTGTATTACTCCAAAAGGATGACCAAAATTTTGAGAATCCCATAGCATACTACAATAATACATTGAGAGATGCTCCTTTGAAATACGACATCATGGAGAAGCAAGCATATTCTTTGGTCAAAGCATTGAAATAATTCAAGGTGTATATTCTGCATTCACATACTACTTCTTATGTCCCTAACAGCTCATTAAAAGACATCCTGACACAACCTGATCTTGAAGGAAAGAGAGGAAAATGGATTGCAGTACTATTAGAATATGATCTCGAAATCAAGCCCATGAAGTTGATCAAAGGGCAGGGACTTTCTAGACTTATGGCTCAAACAAACTGTGAGCTCTTAGGGATAAAATTCTCTACAAATATGTCAGAGGACACAACAAGGGAAGAAAGGGAGACTCCACAAATATCTCAGAAATTTCTTGACTCTACATGGTATGCAAACATTATCTTTGTGTTAAAAAATATGCAAGCTCCTGCTGAATATAGCAAAAAAAATTATAGGTTCTTGAAACTAAAGGCGGAAAAAATTTTCATTGTTAATGGATTATTGTATTGGAAAGACCCAGGAGGAATTTTACTGATTTGTTTGATAGAAGAAGAAGAAGAATGAACCATAAGAGAGTTCCATAAAGGAAACTGCGGAGGCCATCATTATTGGAAGACAATTGTACACAAAATGTTGAGAGCCAATTTTTATTGGCCTAGTATTTTCCCTGATGTTTATAAGTGTCAAAGTGCCATGAATGTCAAATCTTTGATGGGAAAGGAAAATTGCAATCTCTATCGTTGAAGCCCATTTCAGTAGAATCTCCTTTTAGGCAATGGGGCCTAGATTTCATAGGAGAAATACACCCATAATATTTGGCTCAACACAAATGGATCCTAACTACAACAAATTATTTTACTAAATGGATTGAGGTTGGTCCTACCAGACAGGCTACAGATGATGTTATCATTCGATTCCTAGAAGACAATATCCTGTCCAGATTTAGATGTTCGGTAAAGATTATAACAGATAATGCAGTGGCCTTTAAGTCTAAAAAGTTGGAAAAATTCAGTAGTGATTATAATATTACTCTCAGCCATTCTAAGTCATACTACCCACAAGGAAATGGATTAGCCAAGTCTTCAAACAAAATCCTGGTCATAATCATAAAAAAATTGTTGTAGGAAAATAAAAACGCGTGGCACAAGAAAATCATTCCTGTGATGTGGGTTGACAAGATATCCCCAAAAAGATCTATTGCCACATCTCCTTTCTAGATCGTTTATGGTACAAAATCCATATTTCCTACGACACTAGGATTTTTGGTAATGAATTTGTTACATGAGCAAGAAGCAGAGACGAATGTCGGTCGAAGAAGGGAGGATGGATTCATCAGCATGGAACATATCAGAGAAAAGGATTTCAATAACGCCCATCTATGTCAAGAGAAAATCAAGGAAGCTTTCGATAGACATACCAAAGCGGATGACTTAAAACTTGGAGACTGTGTACTAATATGGGATGCCATGAACAAAAATAAAGGTAAATATGGAAAATTTGATCACCTATGGTTGGGCCAATTCAAAATTGTAGCTTACCATGGGAGCAATGCCTATTTGTTGGAGGAAAGTAATCAAGAACTCGCCAGAGGAGGGGCTGTGAATGGCAGGATCCTCAAACACTGTGTCGTTTGAAAAATCATCACTCGCCATTCATTTTACATAAATACTTTGCATTTTTTTTTTCTTTAAGTGTGAAAATAAAAATAAAAACAACATGGTTGAAGCCCGAAGTGAAGGCCCTGAGCTGTGCTAAGTATGTTTGGAATTTTTTAATAAAAGAAAACAAATTCAAATAATACACATAAAATTACAGCCCAATGGGTAGGCACTTGGTCTACTTCTCTTTGCTACCTCACAAGGAGGATAGCATCCCAAGTTGGAGATAATGTTATCACCATATAATTTCCAGATGGTGTCTGAGTTTCAAAATTTTAATGAAGGATCAAATTGACACAGAGCTATGATAATTTGGAGGACTCATTTATACCTAGCAGAGTATGGATGAAATCACAAATATATGAAGAGCAAATCTCAGCAGACCGTCGATCCCGAGAGCGTCCCAGATCAATGGTTGAAAAGTGCATCGGAGATGCAACTAGCGCAGAGATTAAGCGGTCAAAAGCAGGCTGGGGAAAACCGTCACGATTTTATCATGGGACGCGTGGCACCTCTAGAGATACATCGAAGAAAAGGGTCATTTGAACAAAACCATTTTTCTTCAACCTTCGATACCAGAGTTACTTGGTAGACACAGACCGTAGATCTTAAGGTGACTCGGATCAACGGTCAAGGTGCATTTCAGCGATTGGAGTAGCATGAGAATTAGCCGACGGAAGGTGGACTGGGGAAAAATGTCATGGTTTAGATCATGGACATGTGGCACCCTCAAAGGCACATCGGAGTGAAAGGTGGTTCATCCAAAACCATTTTTCTCCAACCCCCGATGTCAATAGATACCTATAAAAGGAGGAAGCCTCGACATTATTATATGACAATTCGAAGCGTTTGAACGTTCAAAATATTGGTACAAATATTCCATTCAAATTTCAAAGTTCAGAACTGAACTAGACCATTTTTTTGACTGCTTATCAGGTATTCTTCACCATGGCTACCAATCCTGTTGTTTTATCCATTTGTGAACTAGATATCTCCTCCAGGGAGGAATCCCTAATTGACATAGATTTTGACATTTTCGACACAGAGACAACTATCTCTCCCATTTCTATGTCTAAATTGAATTTGTTGAACAATGTTGGACCTCACATACCTTTTCTCGAAGTGGCTCAAGCCTCCTCCACCCCTTATGTCATAGAAACAGTCTTCCCATTTCCTGAATTTGTAAGCTGGTGTGCAGAGAAATATTCCCAGGGAGAAAGAGTCATTTCAAACAAATTAGGGTTAGAAGTTCTATGTAAAGTAGATGGTCTATCACTCTGACACTCTCTCGACATACCAGACACCTCCCCCACAGTGTCATAAACCTTCTAAGAATAGAGAATGATCACGATTTATAGAGAATGCCTGCCCTTTCTTTGGAGTAGGAAAATGAAACCTTCAAACAAGAGGCACTAGACCACAAGGCTAAAGTACTTAAATTGGAGAAAGAGAAAGAAAATTGGTCGCAAATGCAGGCAATGACATCAGATATGGAAATTATTATGCCTGCTAATGTAGAGGCTAGATCAAGCATTGAGGGATTAGTTCAAGTTATGTCCCAGGTGAGCTTGAAAATAGGTGAGATCAAGAGTCTCAAAGAAAACTTCGAAAAGTTGAAACAGGAGATAAAGGTGAAGGATGAGAAAATGGCTCAACTCCATAGAGAAAACCAAGACCTTCAGGAAAGAGTGAACAAGTTAAAAACCAGATTGAAGGGAAAAACACTATTGCAGGGAGCCAAACATGTAATATGGGATGCAATTGCTGCAAAGATTACTAAGTTCAGAAGTTATCTGAATTTTATCAATGACAAAGACAACATGGCTGCTACAGCTCAGAAGAGATGCACTATTGTAAATGAAGTATTAGCAAAGAGACCCTCAGAATGGGCCCAACATTCCATCACCTTACTGAATGTTATACCAACTGTCGATCTTCAAACCATCGGTGTGAAAGATAGGACCACATTAATCATTTCAGTTAGGAGAATCATTGCCAAGCACAACCTTCTCAGATCGGTCCAAAACAATGTTGTTCAAATGGATCACAACATAAAGGATTTTAAAGATGCGTTTGAAAAATTATTTGCGAAAGGTATCCCCTCATTTTGGGATGGTAAAGGCTCTTTATACAATCATTAATATTATCACACTCTCCTCATGCAATGCATGATGGACCATTCTAAGTTTGAAGATATGGAAGAAAGTTTGAAACGCCCTAGCTTGGTAGAACATTTAGCTATTGATTTCAAAATTCTAAACAATTTCAAAATAGTGAAGGTCATTGTGCAAACCATGTCCTATGCTATGTGCATTGACTTGGAAATTTTGATTAAAGAAATGATGGATTACGAAATCCCCTTGGATGCGCAATGGAAAGAACTCGTGTGGCTGGGTAAGATAAAGAACATCGTCCACAGAGCCAACAGGTGATCTCTAGCTATCACCAATCTTGTAGATCCAACATAAGAACAGGGTGGAACAAATGGTGTAGAAGTAGTCAGGCAGTCAAAGAGATTTTTCATGATGTTGAAACGTTTTCTTTTTGATAATTATTGTAAATCATTTCGTATACCGAAACTGACAGTCGAAACTGTTACAAAAGCTGAAATGTTTCAGTTTCAGTTATTTTGATCAAATTGTATAAGTACTAAGAGACTTGAAACAATTAATGTTGGCAAAAGTGCAAGAGCACCTTTTTTGTTGTATCAGACTCTATTTTGTAAATTTTCTGAATCTGAATTGAATACAAATGCAAAAGATTTTGAAATGAAAAGATTCTAAAGGGTGGTGATATGAGCTTTGTTTCCTTTCATCGTATGTATTTCCTGTGACCTGTCTTTCATTTACATTTTCTTCTATTTAAATTGGAGAGTTAGAGGCCCAGAATTCATCATTGTGATGCTCTTGGATTAAGCAATTTAAACTATGATTTTCTTCTTAACTAATTCATAATTCATTTCGATAATGCTCTGATGTTGTTATTTGTTTCCTTTATCTTCCTACACCCTATTTAAGTTTAAGAATAACTTTGATTCATCGCCTCGTTTATCCTTTGTCTTCTGGAGATTCATATTTGGAGATGTATTGTTTTAGTTCACTTTCAGAATTTTGACTCCATATCCTTGTGTGTTCCTCCCCTTCTTTGCCAACAAATTTTATAAAAACCTCCAAAATAAACCAAATCTTGCCACCAATTTATGAAGTAATATCAAGTAACACGAGAGAGCCCTCTCTAAGTTGAGAAGGCTAGTTCCTCAACTCTAAAACTGGTTGAAACAGTTACCTCTGTCATTTGTCTATTCAGCCAGACATATTTACAGAGTGCTAACAGTTCACATCATTAACTCACACTCGATTATCCTAATTTTGATTCTAATTATGATTTTGATTTTGTACTTTTTTCTCCCCCCTAAGTATACTATGAACATATTCTTTTAAAATCTCTTAGAAGGTGCAAATATTTTATGACATTCATCGGTACAATGAGTCTTTACCCTAGAAAAGTCACAATATACTACTATTGTAGTATTATTGTACTTCTATAATAGAAATAAAAGATGTAGGCGATGCCCCAAGTTCCTACATATCTCACAAAGTATTGCATTTAATGTACCTAGTATACTTCCCAAGAGAAGGTTAGTTACTACATGTGAAGCAAAATCCCCAATTGGAGATATGATAAAATCCAAGCTTTCTAACAAACTATGCCAAGGGGAGAGGACCAACACAATGCTAAGCCAACCCCATGCATACAACTTCCAAGAGAGAATGGTATATAATAATTAGAATGACTAGGGTGGATAACTAAGTGAATTGTGTTGTGTTTCATCCATCAAATGACCAAGTGCCCC
>CBVK0103194463.1:0-18363 GCA_900067695.1 Picea abies | reverse complement strand
GATAATTCCACAGTTAATGGCTTTGGAAACAATTCCAACCAACAATATCTCATTCCCTTAAACCTGCACAACCTAAATGAGTGTACCCCCTTCTCTTCATCATAGTCCCTCAAGTTGTCCCACTTCCCTTCCAAGGCTCCAACATAGATGAGACAAGAAGTCTCAAGGTCATGGATCGAGGAACTCCTGTTGCACCAAAATGGAGTTTTTGTACACATATGTACAAATGTACATTTATATTTCCTCAAAAACATGTAAAACATTGCAGGTACTCTTCCTACATGGCCTCTTCATGCTCCCATGTGGAATCTTTAGGACTGTAGTAGCTCCATTGAACCCTTACCAAGACGATGGCTTGGTTCCTAAGAACTTGAACTTTTTGATCTAGTATGTGCATCGAATCCACCCAAAATTCCCTTTAGTGCTCCACCTGGATCATAGTTTAATCAATCACATGGTTAGGATCAAGCACATATTTAATAAAGAAACATGAAAGACATTGTGATCTCTCATGGATGCAGGAAATGCAAGCATGTATGCAACTGGGCCTATCCTCTCTAGAAATTCAAATAGCCCATAATATCTTGTTGCCAACTTTGGGAAACTTCTTCCTAATTTCAATGAACTCATTTTTGCCTTCACTTTCAGAAACACATACTCAACCACTTTAAATTCCCTGTGTGCTTTGTCCTTGTCTGCGTAGTTTTTCTTTCTATTCTATGTTGTATTTTTAATTATTATTTAATTTTACCATATACTCTTCCATTTCTCTTAGCAACTCTAACCCAATAATGGTTCTATCTGTTGGGTTATCCTAGCTCACTGGTGTGTTGCATTTTATTCCATACAAGGATTCAAATGGGATCATCTTCAATGATGTATGATACCCATTGTTATAAGTGAATTAAATCAAATGAATATAGTATTCCCACTTGGAAGTTTGATCCATTACATACATTCTTATCATATCCTGAATTATTTGGTTGACCCTCCCTGTTTTCCCATATGATTTTGGAGTTGTGCTAAAATTAATATTTGTCCCAAATCTTTTGAACAACCCTTTCCAAAAATTGGAAAGTGAACTTAGTGTTATCACATGTAGTTGTTATGGGTCAATCCATCCTTGGATTTTTTATTTTTTATCCTTAGCCTTGTTTAAGTTTTACTTTTGATCTCCTCTTTATGGTTTTCTTAGGTCTTAGCAAAAATAAGTTAAGGTTGATGTTGGCCCATACCTTTGGTTTATGTCTTCATCCCATCACAAGATTATATGCCACCACTACCCTTACATGTCACCACTTCCACTATGTGCATAAACCCCTCCACTCTGTCCCTCTACCCATTAGAAGTTTGAATCAAATTCATTTTAGTATGTTGCCATCTCATCAGGATATTTTGTAGCACATCTTGAGTACATCTTCCCTCATTACCATTATTGCACTTATGAGGCTTTTGTCAACCAATCTCATTGTTTTAAGCATCCATGATTTAAAGGAAATAATTTTGGATTTAGTCATTTAAGGTTGTCTAACTGTTTTCTCAAAGATTTCAAATTTTCTCCTAGTTTGTTGCTATAGAAAATCCTAAGTTCAGACATGCGTTGTGGAATGTGCTGCAGATTGGCTAGCAGAGGGGAATTGGAGGTTAGAGTTATTGCAGGTGGTTTTATACAATTTGAAGCATATATATTGTTAAGCCATGGTGTCTAGAAACTCCTTGAGTTTTTAGAGCTTTGTTGAAGATCAGATTAAGGTTGTGCTTGTGTTTCCCCTCATGGGCGCTGTGGATTGAGGATCCACATTACCAATCTGCCACTTTTTACCTTTGCTATCACCAATTCTCAGCTAGCTGCAGTATTTTCAGCTTCTTTTACTACAATTGAGCCAATATTTATGTCAAAACCATTGCACCTATCTCTTTCTTGTCCCTTTCTATTTATGCTACATAATCTGCTGCAAATTATGCTACAAATCCCATGTTTGGCACTATGAACCTGTACATTAAACTCATCATTGTTATCCTATGATCATATAACCTGCATCATCTCTTTCCCTTTACAGTTTCAATGGTTATTTCAAATCTAAAGTCTATCTACATTGAAAATTTTAAGAGACTTACTTATTAAAATGGTGATGACCTTGCAAATGATGATGAAGTGGCTGAAAGAATAAAGAATCTAAATTTTGAAGGTGATCATCCTTTCATTTTGAAGTTTTGTGAAAAGTATCATGCTTACACCCTATCTGGAGGCATCTACATACTTATACACCTTTGGCTAAATTTTTTGGGTATTTTGGGCTCCAACTGCACAAATCAGATAGCTACAGGACATTTCATAGCGCCTGGCGCTACGAAATGATCTACACAAACAGACACTATGAAATGCATTACAGAATTTCATGTAACATCTATTGTTACATATTTGATCATAAAACCAAAATGGCGAAGTGGGTTTTTCTAAAATTGTTTGTGGAGGAAGATGATATCCTTGTTGACTTGCTCACCAAATTTCAGCCTAACCCAGTTTGGAATTTGAGAGAAACAATTAAAACACTAGCGTACTGTGAAATGTGCTGCATATTTTCTATTTTTCATAGTTGATTGGATATTAGCCTTGTTGGGAGGTTACCACCTGTCAAGGAGGGTTTGAATGACTTCTCATGGATTAGTTAGATGTTAAGGAACACCTGCACCTAAGTTTTAGCTCCATTAAGGACCTCATGTAGTGAGTTGGAAACAATTTATTAATGTCTTCCAACAATTTTCTGAAAATTAACAGTTTGTTGAATTTTTGTCTCTTTGACTATTGCCACCTAGCTCCAGGGCCTAGAATCCAATGGAAGAGATGGGATTTAGCCTCCTCATGATATTTTTATGATATTCTCTATGTAAGAGAGGAGGGAGCTCTTGAATAAGGGTTGGGTTTTCATGATCCAAGAGAGGAGAGATCTAGAGGAGCAATTGAGTTGCTCAATTGTAATCCCGAGGGCATATGTTGTATGCATTTATGCCATTAGAGATTCATGAAAGTTGTGATACCGGACTATTTTTCTCTTGTTTCCATTCTTTCTTATCATCTTGCTTGAGTAATTTGTTTCCATTCTTTCTTATCATCTTGCTTGAGTAATATTTACATATTTTCAAGATCAAAAGCTTCCTTTGGTTAATGAATTCATAAGCTGCAAAGGATTTGTGGTCATTGCTTGCTAATCATAGATTATTGTTCAAACACTCTTTAATCTATATTACATAAAGGATCTATGTTATGCAGATTTTCTTCTCTTTGTTTGCCTTCTATTCTTCTATTCATCTTTGCATAAGCCTTTTGTCTGGTAGGATGCTTGATTGCCTTTGATCTGTAGGATGTTATAACTCCATGCCTAATGGAATGCCCCTACAGACTTTTTTCTTCCCTCTCCCTTTATTTCTCATCTTGTTGATCCAACTATTCAAACTATTTTAATCCATTTACATTTTGATGGGTACTGGGCTTATCCTCTGGCAGTATGAGGGTGACTCTCAGTGCTAACAACCTCCATCGACCCATAACAAATTTTCTGACATCTCAATTATCTGTGAGGGTCACATGAACACCTAGTATATCCATGTGTCCTCTCTCGGATAGACTCTATTGAAATCTTGAAGGACCTGCCCCTCTCCCAAAACAACCTATAGGTAGATCATGTTGAGATAATGCTATAAAATTGTTGTACTACACCATGCTACGAGTTAAGATGGATATGGATGCCCATGTCTAGTTGATGCTTTCTCTGATGGGAGGATGTTGAGCAGGGAGGTTAGGCCTTCACCTAGGAGGATGATGATGGGAGGATGTTGAGCAGGGAGGTTAGGCCTTCACCTAGGAGGATGAGGACCTAACACTAGATGACACCTAGCATTTTCTCTATCATGTATGGAGCCATGACCCACCCCATAAAATTAACCAATGTCAAAGAAGTTGACATGGAGACCTAAGATAAACTCTTCACATAATTTCCTCATGAAATATAAAGGAACCTTCATATTATTGTAGGGAGGTTTGTCAAAAACCATAAACCACTTATCCATCTAATTCTCTAAAAATGGTTGGTAGGTGTACCCATCCATACAAATGTGATTATTTATGATTGGTGGTTTTACTTTGGTTTTAGGATCAATCAACAATGTCATCAAATATTTTTTTGTAATGTTTAGGTCTCTAACTTGGTTTTTATCTAGCCATGTCCTGTAAAATTCAAGCATTATAGCCATGTAATCAGAAATATTATTTGATTGGCCTTGGGCACTTGTAATGGAAGATATAATGGTGTCCAAGGAATTGGCTAGTGACAATCGTGAGGGCTCTCTAGTACTCCATAAGTATTGAACAAGAGTTCTAAGAGACCTCAACCTTCATCAATTTCCATTTTTATATTTGTTGGTTGTGGGTTGGGGTTTGGTGTGCCTTCCTATAGTGGTGTCGAGTTTGGGTTTCCTAGAGAATTCATGTTAGCTAAGTTTGTTGCAATTTTTTAATGGAAAATACAATTTAGGTTTATTTTTTAAACATTTAAACAAATTAGGAAATTAAAAAAAAAAAGAATCCAAATATTTACCTGGAATCAACCAGAGATGATTCTAAGAGAGTGTGGATGTCACATAAGAAAAATCAGGGCATCAATTTTCTTAATATCTTTTGAGAACATGCGACACCATCGATCTATTGGTGAAATAAACTGACCGCACCCCTCTTTTTAGCCTTTATGCAGAGGAACGTGCAAGAATTCCTAGAGCATGTGCACGTTCCTAGGAATGCATGCACTCTCTAAGAACACATGTGCATTCCTAAGAACACACACACACTCTTAAGAGCATGTATATGATTTTGCTGAGGAGTTGATATGGCCTCGTCCATGGTGGTTTGGGGGATGTTGAGCCTGTCACATCAAGAACCCATGCACGTTGCTAGGAACATGTACATGTTCCTACATGTGTGTGTTCGTGATCACCCCATTGTCACTTTTTTGTCCACCAACTTCATGCGAACACCCTTCACCACTAGGAGCGTCTCCTCATCTTTCTTTATTTTACACCAAAAATTATGAGGTTCAAAGCTCTTTTGTTATGCTCATCATCTAACTCTATGAACTTATTGATTTCTTTTTTGATGGGTTTGATATCCAATTTAGGTTCCAAGCAATTTAATGTAAAATTGATAATTAACTTTTTTTCTAACTCTCTAATCTCATCCATAATAATTGTTTAACCTTGATTTCTTGGGTTGATTGTTTCTTTTCTTGGATTTGTTTTTCTATTTCTTATAATCTAACCTCCACTTTTTGCAAGTGATTGTCGAACCCTAAAATTATATTTTCTATGTATGTTTGAATCTTATCTTCCAAGGATTTAAATTTATTATCAAGCATTCCTTCTATCTCTATTTAAATTTTGTCTTTTTTTTATAATTTTTTTTAATGATTCTATATATTAATATAGATTATCTAAAATTACTTTTTGTACTTTCCTAAACCTTCCCTGGAGAGTTTTTTATATTTAAGATGAATTACTTATGAATTACTTTCCTAAACCTTCTATCTCTGCTCTATAATAGCCAAATATGAATCTTGACTCAACATCCACTCCCATCACCTTCTTTGTTGAAGATAGTCCATCTTAGCAATCACGAAATCAATTCGAATGGTGATCTATACCTCACCCATCTGGATTAACTATTCATGTACTATTTATGTATCTATATGAGTCTATTGAATGAATTTCATGTTCATCTCATCTCTCCTTCTCTAAAATCAAACCCAAACATGTTTTCCACAAACACCTGTACCTCTTGACTTTCTTCTTCTCATGGTATCTACATGAACATGGCATAACATCTTGAATATGTTCATGGCATAAACATACATATTTACAATTATTTTATCTTTCATCTTCACATGAAGAAGATTATTTATTTACCATCTTTAGGAAGACATTGCATAACTATGATGCTCTTTCCGCTCTCAATCTACATGTTTCAATTGTTTGCATTCTTATGTTCCTTCGCCTTTGATACTTCAGAATAATAATGATATTGCATAGAAATTTTGATTCATATGTAGTTATTTAGATGATAATAAGAAAAATATAATAACAATTGTCTACACTAGTGTCTAAGGACTTAATAAATCCCTATAAGATCCCTCTTGCTCTCTGTTTTCACCAAGAGTGCATAATAAAGCCCAAGTATTTAGAAATCTCTACAAGATTCCTCTCACTCTCAAATTTCACCAAGAGAAGATAATAAATCCCAGGGCTTTAGAAATCCCTGCAAGATTTCTTGCACTCTCAAAATTCTCTAAGGAGTGGTTAACAAGCCCTCTATTACAAAAAATGAAAATAGAATTTTACAAGGTATTTACATATGCATACTAACATTGTTTTTTTACAAATACGCATATTTACAAATTATTTCCAAAATAGTATATTTTCCGGTACCTATCCAAGGACAATGATAGGTGGCTTCTTCATGGACTCATTCTTCCATTAATACTAGAAGGAGTCTCACAGCTTCATGTCTCTAACAATTCCTGTGACAATGAATCTGAATATTACATTGAATCTGATGTTGAATCCAAATATCCATTGGATCAAATTATAGGTTGTTCAAGAAACCTATATAGTCTCTCTTTATGAACACCAAGCACCATTGTTGTGTCCTGAGTAGCTTTCTTTGAATACACTAGTACTTTTCCACCCTGGAATGCAACTACATATTATCTCTTTGTCTCTTCTCTATCTCTCTACCTCTCTATCTCTTTGTCTCTTCTTGAAATATGTTCCCTTTAAATAGCCTAGGTCGGCCAAAACCGTGGCCCGACCTTGGCACAGACTTTTCATCAAATTAAATTTGTTTCTATCGGAATCCCTTAATAAGTGGAACCTTGGGTGCATTCGTTAAAAAATTGGTTTGTGGGGGAGGAGGTCACGTGCTCAAACCCACGATCCTCTCCCCTTTTTTCACCTTTGTTGCAACTATATGATATATATGGTATTATTATTGGCATATAGTTATTAACCCCCCACGATCATTGGGCATTGGTTGTATTGGATACAATAAAAACCATGGGCTGGGGGCTAATACCTTGACTCTTTCCCCACTGAATAAAATCATTTCAAACTTAAATACAATTTACCTCGTATGACTATCAAGTCAAAACTCTTGGCATATTGGTAAGTTGTTATGATTTCATATAGGAGGTCGATGGCCCTATCCTTGTCACACACCATAATTTTTGGAATATACAAACAATAAAAGTTCAATGGGAGGCTCCCACGTGGCATCTTCTTATTGCTCCAGCTATGCAAACCATGCCACATGTCAAATTCCAATTTGTTCACCTTGGACTTATATGATCGCCACATCACATGACCAATCAGATGTATGACCTGCCAACTCAGGTTTCTACCTTCCACATGTCATCTTGTGGTGTTGCCACATCAGCCTTGTACGATATTTACAGATGTGCCACCTATCACCCTTCCAGTGGTGCCACATGTCACCCCTTTTTGACATGTTTACCTTGTTTGACCAAAACTTTGAAGATTCATAAATTTCTCATATGTTGTTCATTTGAGGTGATTCATGCGTCATTGGAAAGCTCTCGCTGAGCTCTACGTAATGAATTTTTTTTCAAAAAAAAATGAGATGATCAATTTTTGAGT
Source organism: Picea abies (assembly GCA_900067695.1). NCBI lineage: Eukaryota > Viridiplantae > Streptophyta > Pinopsida > Pinales > Pinaceae > Picea > Picea abies. Next base: position 10,665 of record CBVK0103194463.1, on the reverse strand, counting down.
ATTTTTGGATCCTCATGGATCTCTTTGAGTGTTATGTATCCTCGTGGATCACACCTTCCCAGTGAAGAAATTTTGGTCCTCCAAAAAGTGTAGATATTTCAACAACTTAGTGATGATAACTCTTTCTCACTCTTCCACCTTGTTGAATTGATTTTCAAATTTTATTGAACAAATTAATGATGATAAGGCTTCCTCACTCTTCCACCTTGCTGAAATTTGTCTGATTTCCATCTTAGTCTTGATATTATGCATCTTCATCTTGGATACAAATTTGATCTCCTTCCTGAAATTTCATAAACATAAGGAAAACCAAACTATATCAGTGTACTTTTGTCTTCTTCTTTGGAACATGGATTTTACTCTGGCTCATGGAAATAACTTTGACTCTAGCTCTTTGCTCATGGCTATTGGAACTAGTCTATGGCTATAGATCTAGCTCTATTTCTAGATAATTGGTTCCTTCATCATAAAATTCTACTCACTGAATCTCTACTTTATAATAGCCAAATATGAATCTTGACTCAACATCCACTCCCAACACCTTCTTTGTTGAAGATAGTCCATCTTAACAATCACGAAATCAATTCGAATGGTGATCTATACCTCACCCATCTGGATTAACTATTCATGTACTATTTATGTATCTATATGAGTCTATTGAATGAATTTCATGTTCATTTCATATCTCCTTCTCTAAAATCAAACCCAAACATGTTTTCCACAAACACCTGTACCTCTTGACTTTCTTCTTCTCAAGGTATCTACATGAACATGGCATAACATATTGAATATGTTCATGGCATAAGCATACATATTTACAATTATTTTACCTTTCATCTTCACATGAAGAAGATTATTTATTTACCATCTTTAGAAAGACATTGCATAACTATGATGCTCTTTCCGCTCTCAATCTACATGTTTCATTTGTTTGCATTCTTATGTTCCTTTGCCTTTGATACTTCAGAATAATAATGATATTACATAGACATTTTGATTCATATGTAGTTATTTAGATGATAATAAGAAAAATATAATAACAATTGTCTACACTAGTGTCTAAGGACTTTATAAATCCCTATAAGATCCCTCTCACTCTCAGTTTTCACCAAGAGTGCATAATAAAGCCCAAGTATTTAGAAATCTCTACAAGATTCCTCTTACTCTCAAATTTCACCAAGAGCAGATAATAAATCCCAAGGCTTTAGAAATCCCTGCAAGATTCCTTGCACTCTCAAAATTCTCTAAGGAGTGGCTAACAAGCCCTCTATTACAAAAAATGAAAATAGAATTTTACAAGGTATTTCCATATGCATACTAACATTGTTTTTTTACAAATACGCATATTTACAAATTATTTCCAAGATAGTATATTTTCCGGTACCTATCCAAGGACAAAGATAGGTGGCTTCTTCATGGACTCATTCTTCCATTAATACTGGAAGGAGCCTCACAGCTTCATGTCTCTAACAATTCTTCTGACGATGAATCTGAATATTACATTGAATCTGATGTTGAATCCAAATATCCATTGGATCAAATTATAGGTTGTTCAAGAAACCTATATAGTCTCTCTTTATGACCACCAAGCACCACTGTTGTGTCTTGCGTATCTTTCTTTGAATACACTAGTACTTTTCCACCCTGGAATGCAACTACATATCCTTCATCTTCAAAAGTTGAAACTTAGAGTAATTTTTCTTTCAATTCTAGAACATATAACATATTTTCTATTCCCAGAAATCCTCTTGACTCGAGCTGAAATCTTACATATCCAAACCCTCTTACTTCTTGTTTGGTGTTAGTTCCAGATACTACATATAAATCTATGTCATTTTATGAGAAATTAAGTAATACTCATCTCATTCATATCATGTGGCGATATGATACACTTTCCATGAACCATACCTTGATGTATTCATACATTACATTGTTAAGACCAACCATCAAGAAGAATTGTTTGTCCAATATTTCAGCAAGACTATCAACTTCACTTGGGGTTTCTAGCTATTTTCTTGTAAGTGCCTTTACATATTCATGGTTATGCTTTGGACACAAATCTGGATAAAGTGTCCAACACTTCTTTATCCGATGTCCACTCTTACCACAACAAGAGAAGAAGTTCTTGTTCATTTCTTGGGACTACAATCCTTTCGTGTCACTTTTCATATTCTTCTCTCTTGGAAAATGAGCTTTTCCTCTAGCCTTCTTCTTGGATAGATTTTCTCCATTTGAATTTCTCCTTACTGCAGTCATCCTAGAGAATAATCCATCTTGAGGAGGAGAAGAAGAATATGATAAACCATCTTCCTCAGTTATTATCTGTAAAAATTTCATAGGAGATAGTCTCTCTTGCATAGGATATTTTTTATTCTCCACTTGCCCAACTTCATAGAATGGTGCCAATATCTAGTCCTTAGCCTGCAACTCTCTTTCTAATTCATGAATAATACCTCTAAGGAATTATTGATGACATATCAATCGATCTTGAAGCCTTTGTTTCTCCTCGATAGAGATTGTAGTTGCATCCTTAATTCATAATTCTCCTTCTAAATCTATCGTTTCATGTCCCTCTAGGCCCTTAACTTCATGAGAAATTTACTCATGTTTTCCCCTACAACAAATAGATATTAAACAAGGAGTCTTCAAACACCTTCACCAACTTGAGTCTTGGACCTCATCACATTCACTTGCAAACACTTGTCAAAACCAGCTTTGATACCAACTTGATCTGAAAATCCTTAGATGCTAAATTATTCTTTAAACACACATGTTAACATCTAACCTGATTCAAAATATTTCTTGATCGTATTGACAATTTTGTAGAACACTTGTGAATATTTTACTTATCCAAAACTTCATGAAATGATGAATAATTTGAAGAATGATGTGAGATGACAATGCAGAAAATAAAAGAACTAATAAAACAAGATTTGATGGTGGAGTTCACCTCTCATAGACTACATCTCCAAGTCCCCTTCAATAGTGATAATGCTCTTGAAATTAATCTCAAATATAAAAAAATACAATGAAAATAGACTTACAAAGCCAATCATGAAGTCACTCTTCAATTTTTCTACTCAAACCTAGAAACAAAGGTTACCATTGAATTTCTCTACATATGAGGAAAATGAGTATAAAATCGATTGTTTTCTGAACTAGCTCAAAATGACTCCCTTTTTCACACAAAACAATGCACTCAAATTCTCTTACAAGGAAATAAAAACTAAGATCTACATAGACAACTTCTTATCACAAAACAAACACCACCATCATGCTCCTCTCTAAAAACTAATACAAACGAGTATAAACATGACTATGTTTGGACATGGTGCTTAATGACACACAAAACAATGAAAACCCATAACTAGGCATCTCCTAGAACATAAATCGAGACACCCTACTATACCATGCCACAAAATTGTATGTCTCATACTTTGTACTATACCCATTTTTCTCTCTATCTCTTCTCAGAATATGTACCCTTTAAATATCCTATGTTGGCTAAAACTATAGCTTGACCTTGGTGCGAATTTGGCATCAAATTAAATGTATTTATGCTAGAATCCTGTAATAAGTGGCNNATTTGGCATCAAATTAAATGTATTTATGCTAGAATCCTGTAATAAGTGGCACCTTGGGCACATTGGTTAAAACATTGGTTTGTGGGAGAGGAGGTCATGGGTTCAAACCCATGGACCTCTCCCCTTTTGGTGCCTTTGTTTCAACTAGATGATATATATGGTATGTTTGTTGGCATATAGTTATTAAACCCCTACTATCATTGGCCGTTGGTTGTATTGGATAGTGTAAAAATCACAGGTCGGGGGATAATCCCTCGGCTCTTTCCCCATCGAATAAAACAATTTCAAACTTAAATATAATTTACGTCATATGACTATCAAGTCACAACTATTGGCATATTGGTAAGTTGTTAGAGTTTCATATAGGAGGTCAAGGGTTTGATCCTTGTCACACACCATAATTTTTGGAATATACAAACAATAAAATGCCAATTGGAGGCTGCCACATGGAAGCCTCTTATTGGTCCACCTGTGCAAACCATGCCATGTGTGAAATTCCAATTAATACACCTTCGACTTGTATGATCGCTATGTCACTTACCCAGTGGGATGTATGACCTGACAACTTAGCCTACTACATGCCATGTGTCACCTTGTGGTGTTGCCACATCATTGCTATACGATATCTACAAATGTGCCACATGTCACCCTCCCAGTGGTGCCACATGTCACCCCTTTTTGACTTTTTTTCCTTACTTGACCAAAACTTTGAAGAGTGATAAATTTTTCATACAACATTTGTCTGAGATGATTCACATGCCGATGGAAAGCTCTTGTCGGGCTCTATGCAATGAAGTTTTTTTTTTTTAATGTTTGAGATGATTAATTTTTGAGCATGTTTGGATCCTCCTCGATATCTTTGAGTGTTCTGGATCCTCCTGGATCAACTGTCGTTATGCGTTTGGGCCATGTTCTTCAAAATCAATGTTAAATGTGAGCCATCCTTCTAGTCTTATAGGAATAGTAAAAGGTTGTGGTTCTAGTTTGGTGTCCACTCAAACATATGTCAATTCTTACTCATTTAAGATACTAAAATGTCATGAAGGATTGGGCATTCAGAGAGATGTTTGCAAAAGAGAATGTTACAGGAATATCAAGGAAGCACTACATTCTATTGTAATGAAATTAGTCTCTAGTTTTTTTGGAAATCTTGTTGGCATCGACCTAAAGAAGTGGCTAAATTCTCATAAGAAATGACAATTGAAGAAGGTATTCAATAGGGCATTTTTAAGAATGGGATTAATAATACAAAATAATTGGTTTTGGGTGTTTTCTTGATAGACAAACTTTTGGTTCTTGTAGATGTTAAATGTTAAGTGGTGGTCAAAACAAAGTTCTAATTTACTCTGTTGTTTAAGGTGAAAGATGGTGTTGGCTTATTTCTTATTTATTTTTTGAAATGGCATTTGATAGGTTGTTGGTTCCAAAACTACCGATGGAAATAATACCGGATATTTTATGTTTGGTTTCCAAGAGTATCATTTCTTTGATTTTTAAACCAGTTTAGGGAAAACGAGAAATTCTCTAGTGAAACCCCATCCATCTTGTCACGAAGGCATGGCTACATATTCAAAGAGACATGGTTCTTGCAATCTAGGTTATGATGGCTATTTTCCATATAGTATTGAAGGAAATTCATGATGTTCCAAGAGAAATATGAACTTTATATCCAAATCCACATAATCTAATTTACACATTCTTATTGAAAATATTTAAACCACTAATTATGAAGATCCTCCACCACTTAAACTTGAAGAGGGTTTGATGACAATTCAATATTGTTATAGCAATAGATACACCTTGGTTAAACCATCCAGAAGCATGTCAAATATGATGAAGTATGTTGCTTTGGCAGTTTTTCGACAATAATTGTTGAAGGTCGTTTTCAAATCATGTCATGTAGTTATTCTTGCATAAATTCAATAAAACCTAACCCAATAAACATTTAGAACACTAGTACATAATAGATACACCTTGGTTAAACCATCCAGAAGCATGTCAAATATGATGAAGTATGTTGCTTTGGCAGTTTTTCGACAATAATTGTTGAAGGTCGTTTTCAAATCATGTCATGTAGTTATTCTTGCATAAATTCAATAAAACCTAACCCAATAAACATTTAGAACACTAGTACATACACTGACCTAAAAAAAATAGGCTTTATATGAGATATTTCAAATATGGAATTTATTTTAAGTTATGTTAATCTTCGGGTTAATAACTTCATGGTTCATTTTACATCATGAGGGTCCACATTAAACAGAAAAAACATAATTATAACCCTTCAAATTTTTATGATAATAATAGGGCAATTTTTTTCAACTGTACAAGGGCATAATATACATGTGTACATATATAATTGATAAGTGGTAGTAGACATATTAAGAAGAGTATCTAGATTAAAGTAACATGAAATTATGTATCAACTCAAGATGGAATGTACATGTATCCTTTCCCCTCTTGTTTACATCAAAGCGTTGTTTTTTTTTTAATTTAAACGATACATTCGTTGAACTTATGACGAAACTTGTGGACCTTTCTGTCAAATTACCAACGCAAAATGATGGAATTTTTAGTCACTGGTACAACAACTTCGTCAGTAATCCATCCATCTACTAATGCGAACAGACGAAGTTTTTCATCATTTACAGTGGTAATTCGTCGGCTATCTATTGATCTATTTGACGGTTGTCCATCGGAAGTTCGACGGCCTTGTGACGGACCGAGAAACCCATTTCGACAGGAAAATTGGTGGTCAATTCGGCGTATATCTGTTGGACTTCTATCACACATCCGATGCACTTTTGATGAACTGCCGAGAAACATATGACATGCATACGACGAACTATCGATGGATTTCCGAAGTTGATAACTGTTGGAATTCTGACCAAGACATAGTTTCGTCACTAGTTCGATGACCATTTCGCAACAAAAATGAGTTGAATGATTCATCGTATATGTAACATTTTTTGGCACAAATTCATCAATAAATTATCGAAAATCGGGCCCAATGTACTAGTGTAAGTAAAATTTTCACTTTAAATATGGGAAACCTACATAATCGAAGTAGAAAGTCTTTGAAAAAAGAAAAACCCATTGAAAAGGTAATTCAAGAAAGAGAAAAAGAAAGGATAGATATGATAAAACAAATGCTTTAGGGTAAAATTGTCAATGTTCCTGAATATCTTTAGGAGGTGAGTTGCAACTCGTTATAAACTTCTAAATGGAGTTTGGATGGATGAATCAATGTTTTTTGGAATTCTGACACTAGATTATAGCGAGCGATGCCCCTCCCTTGTGATTATTTTTTTCAACTGTACAAGGGCATAATATACATGTGTACATATATAATTGATAAGTGGTAGTAGACATATTAAGAAGAGTATCTAGATTAAAGTAACATGAAATTATGTGTCAACTCAAGATGGAATGTACATGTATCCTTTCCCCTCTTGTTTACAGCAAAGCATTATTATTTTTTAATTTAAACGATACATTCGTTGAACTTATGACGAAATTTGTGGACTTTTCTGTCAATTTACCAACGCAAACCGATGGAATTTTTAGTCACTAGTACAACAACTTCGTCAGAAATCCATCCATCTACTAATGCGAACAAACGAAGTTCATCTATTTGATCTATTTGACGGTTGTCCATCGGAAATTCGTCGGCTATCTATTGATCTATTTGACGGTTGTCCATCGGAAGTTCGACGGCCTTGTGACGGACCGAAAAACCCATTTCGACAGGAAAATTGGTGGTCAATTCGACGTATATCTGTTGGACTTCTATCACACATCCGACGCACTTTTGATGAACTGCCGAGAAACATATGACATACATTCGACGAACTATCGATGGATTTCCGAAGTTGATAACTGTTGGAATTCTGACATAGTTTCGTCACTAGTTCGATGACCATTTCGCAACGATTCATCGTATTAACATTTTTTTGCCACAAATTCATCAATAAATTATTGAAAATCGGCCCCAATGTACTAGTGTATTTATTGAAAATCGGCCCCAATGTACTAGTGTAAGTGGAAGTAAAATTTTCACTCTAAACATGGGAAACCTACATAATCGAAGTAGAAAGTCTTCGAAGAAAGAAAAACCCATTGAAAAGGTAATTCAAGAAAGAGAAAAGGCAAGGATAGATATGATAAAACACATGCTTTAGGGTAAAATTGTCAATGTCCCTGAATATATTTAGGAGGTGAATTGCAATTCTTTATAAAACTCCAAATGGAGCTTGGATGGATGAATCAATGTTTTTTGGAATTCTGACACTAGATTATAGCGAGCGATGCCCCTCCCTTGTGATTTCGTTGTTTGGAAAATGTTTGTTTGACGATCTTTGTAACTAGGGTTTTTCCATAGTTTTGCTAAGGGACAATGAAATTTATAAACTAGGGTTTTATTTATAAAAAAATTGTCTCACGTGGTTTTAGGTAGTGTGGTCATATGGGACTTGGCCAAAAAGACTTGTGGGAGCTTATGCAACTCAATTATTCTTCTAGTCCTAAATTTTATTCTCCCAGAACAAATTCTCAATATGTCCCGAAATGGATTTAGGAGGCGAATTTCAACTTGCCATAAAAATCTAACAGGGGCTTGGATGGACTGACCATTAGTTGTGTTGGACTCATGACACTAGATTACATCTAGGGACACCCCTCTCCCATGATTTTGTTGCTCGGAAAATTCTTTGTTTGAGGATCTCTAGAATTAGGATTTTTCTCATAAGGATTTTGTTTCCTTTCAAAAGAATGTGAAATCATAATCCTTTAGTATTATCATAATGTTGAATACTCCAAATTTACTCAAATAAGGAAGTAATAGTCAAGAGATATTGTAACTTTAGGATAAGAGGTACATGATAGGCATGTGAATTTCCTCCCTAGGAACCTATTAAGGCATCAACTAACCCTAATTGTATATTTGATCATGGAATGTTATGGTTTAGTTTTGTCATGCTTGGTATCCTTCTCTCCTTCTCTAATGTCACTTAGCTCATTCCAAGCCTAAAACTCACTTCAAAACCAAATAAGATAACCACGAAGGAAAAATATGCAATAGATAAGGTTTACAATTTTTATTTTAAATCAATTTATTTTTAAAAGGAAGTCAAGACATATCCAAAAGGTTTACATTGCTCACTTGGGAAATGCATGTCCTCTCCCAAGTAATCTATGATGCCAAAATATAACTTTTTCATTTCAGTGAGGCCATAGCACTCTCCAATTTTATATTACATTAATGTACAATAGATATTCATGTACTCTCCATGTTCGTAATGTATATTTGGAGATGACTAAAATTAATTGGTTAGTGCAATCAACGATTCAACATAATGGAGTTCTCTAAAGTAATAAGTAAATTTATATATTGTTGATCATGGTGTTCTATTGTATCATTTTGAAGGTGAATTATGTAATTCATAGTATAACCCATGTTTACGTAAAAGGGAATATGTAACATATATGTGATAATGGGTTTAGGAACAAGTTGTGAGAAAAGTTGAATTTCTACATTTGAGTTTGGCTATGTGTTGTTGTTGACATTGGGAATTTCCTTGGGTTATTTGGTTGTATGAATTGTACTAAGATACAAGAGCTTCAAACCTATATTGATATTGATATTAGTTCTAGAGTATATTAATCAAATCATATTTTTGTTGTCGTGTTATTTTTCTCTTTCTGAGATTAATACTTTTTTGTTAATGGATTATGTATTTGAGTTGTTGTTTCTAGCTTCATAAAAAAACTTTTGAATTTTGAATGTTCAAGTGGATTTCATATTTTTGATGTTTCTTCCATTATGTTTGGTGTGCATTTGAGAGGTATCTTGCAACTACATCATATGGGATCAACACTATTTTTTGTAGTGCCACACTTTCTTGTCAATTCATAGTATTGTCATCATGGCTAGCATCATTATATATGGAGTTCATAAATCATATGGGTCAAACAACATTGTGAAAATTCATCACTTTCTTATACATGTAAATTGGATATTACACAATAGGACCTAACCACTCTTCAAGTATGCATGACATGTTTTGTAGTGTGAAACAGGAAGTTGATAGTATATGTACTTAACATATGGTGCATGTGTAGTCATGTGGTGGATGAAGTGCAATGCGACATTTGTGGTACTTATGGTGCAACTATTGAATGTGACATATAGGTGGTGCAAGTGTCACAAAGTGTGTGCATGTAGTGTTTATTAAACAAGCATGTGTTGATGAAGTGCAATAGTCTTGTGGTGGATGAAGCACAATGTGGCATCTATGGTGCTTATGGTGTAGCTATTTTTTGTGACATTTAGGTGGTGCAAGTGGAAAAAAGTGTGTGCATGTGGTGGTTATTTCACAAGTATATGTTGAAAATAGGGTGCATGTATAGTCTTGTGGTGGACAAAGCACAATGATGCATATGTGGTGCTTATGCTGCAGTTGTTGAATGTGACATCTAGGTGGTGCAAGTTGCATAAAGTGTGTGCATGTGGTGGTTGTTACACAAATATGTGTTGAAAATAGGGTTCATGTATAGTCGTGTGGTGTACAAAGTGCAATGTGGCATCTATGGTGATTATGCTGTAGCCATTGAGTGTGACATCTAGGTGGTGCAAGTGGCACAAAGTGTTTGCATGTGGTGGTTATTGCACAAGTATTTGTTGAAAATGGGAAGCATGTATAATCTTGTGGTGGAAAAAGCACAATGTGGAATTTGTGGTGCTTATTGTGTATCTATTGAGTGTGACATCTAGGTGGTTCAAGTGGCACAAAGTGTGTGCATGTGGTAGTTATTTCACAAGTATGTGTTATGTGTTGTGTATGCTATGGTGTTAGTAAGGTCATTTACTTCTATATTGATATTTATAACACTAATGTATGTGAGTGTCATGTAGTACCCTTAGCTCCCGCACATACATAGTCACGTGATAGGAGGTACTAGACTATACAAATAATATTGTGTGGAAAAATGCATCCAAACATGAAGAGTTTTTGAGTTGACAATGCTCCTAGGAGGGTATGTCTAACCCAAAAATGACCACAAAGTAAGATGTATAAGAATG
>CBVK0103194443.1:0-10778 GCA_900067695.1 Picea abies | reverse complement strand
GTGAGGCGATGAATTATTTCAAAAGTGGGAGGGGGCTTTGTCAAGGATGCCCATTATCACCGTTATTGTTTATTTCGATTATGGAAGGACTTGGTCTGATGTTAAAAAGGAGCATCTCCGAGGGCACAATTATAGGTATAAAGGTCTCCAAACTAATAAAGATTGTTCATTTACTGTTTGTTGACGACATACTTATTATGACAAAGGCAAATTCAGCAGAGTGGAGAGTGATCACAGACATTCTTCAACTTTGTTGTATGGTCTCGGGTCTATGCATTAATAATACAAAAACTATTGTCCACTATGGGGGTTTAGAGGAGATAGAACTCACTCCATTAAAATAGATTCTTCCCTTTACATTTGTCGAGTTGAGTTCGGGGTTCAAGTATCTAGGATACTACTTAAAGTTTGGTGCCTCAAAGACCAAAGACTAGGTTTGGCTGGTTATGAAACTGGAAAAGAAGATTGGGCTTTGGTGTAACAAATGGCTCTCGCTTGGTGGTCGATTTATATTGGTTAAAGCAGTGCTAGAGAGTCAAACTATTTTCTAGATGTCCATGGAGGTTATCCCGCGTGCAATTCTAAATAAAATCCGTAAGCTGATGTTTGATTTTCTGTGAAATGGGAACAAGGATAAGCACCAGTTTCACCTCTATAGATGGGACATCTTGTCCATACCAAAGAATTGTGGTGGTTGGGGGTTTCGAAACATCTCTTTATTTAATTCAGCATTACTTGCTAACACTCTTTGGCGGGCTCTCACACAAGATGACTTATGGGACAAAATATTAATGGACAAGTATTTATGTAATGCAATGGTAGTAAATTGGTTTAGAAGACATTCCCACGAGCAGCAAGCGGCTTCCAGCATCTGGAATAGCCTCACCAACAAATTGTATGTGATTCTCCATTGGCTGAGGTGGTTCCCTAGATCGGTCCATTTAATTTCCATAGGTAGGGACAGGATTATCGGGATGGGTGATCGATCACTTATATCAGAGCCATTGTTTTCCCATCTATAGGATAAACATTTAACAGTCCTAGCACAAGTAAGGGACCCCGCCAGCATGAAATCCTATTCCGAAAATTGGTTAAGTAGTGATTCTTTGGGTCTTAATGGAGTTTATGCAACAGAGTGGCAGCTTTATTGCAAAGCACTATGGGGCACATGCATCATGATCTGGAATACAGTGGACACCCTGGTGTGGACTAGGGGGGATTCATCAGGCATTATATCAGTCAATAATGTATATAAGGTGCTCACCAGTTCTCTAGACTGCCCGACTGAAAGTGGATGGCTGATAAATTTATGGAAATGGAATATACAATTAAAAATTAAACTTTTCCTGTGATTGGCAGCGAACCATAAAGTGTTGACTTGGGATTCGCTTCAGAAAAAAGGATGTGAGGGTCCGAGGGTTTGCTAGCTTTGTAAGTGTGACACAGAGGACATTGACCATTTACTCGTCCATTGTACTTTCACTAAGGTAGTGTGGTCTTGTTTATCCAAGCTCTATCATTTAAAAAGGATGTGGGATGGTATTACTATCTCAGAATGTTTTAACAATTGGTCAAAGGATAAAACAACCCCAACCGGCTTGGCAGCTCTCGCTTGTTGGCACCTATGGAATGAGAGGAACAAGACCATTTTCGAAGAGCGATCCCCCTCACATCTCGCATTGGCGCACAGGATATCTGGTTCTTTCTCTTGGTGGCCATCTTCACTCAAATTAATACCAAACATGGTGTGTACCATTACACAGATCAAAGGTTTCTCCTTGGCATGCTTTGATGGCATAGCCCTATCAAATGGCGAGTGTTGTGGAGCAGGTGGCATCATCAAAACACATGCGTTGAATGTTATTAAATGGTACATTAATTGCGGAGCTGGAACAAACACCAAGGCAGAGCTCATGGATTGTGGACTACATTCACGATGGCAACTCTCTGGTTGATCCAAAAAATCCAAGTCATGGGGGATTCAAAGGTAATAATTGATTGGATAGATCTTAAGGGAAATCTGCATGCGGTGAAAATTGAAGGCTGGAAGCAGAAGACAGAGGAACTGGCTATTACTTTTCAAGACATAAGCTTCCAACATGTCTACAGGGACCACAATATAGAGGCCGACATACTATCCAAGAGGGCGCTCAGGGAACCAGAAGGAAGACTGTCCTTTTTTCAATGGTGCAATGGGACAGAAAGTCCTCATACTCACTTAAACATCTTTGAAGTTTGAGCTAGGTAAGGAGCAATGTGATATGTTTCTGAACATAGAAGATATAAGATCATATATCTGAGTTTTTTCCTACTACTGTACTACTGTTCTTAGTTTTGTCTTTTTGGGACAGTTTCACTGTCTATATATCAAGCTCAGACTTTAGACTTTTTTATTATGGCCGATCCATTTTGTATCAACTTAGAATCGATAATGCAGTGGTAAATGAAATTATACCTTAATATAATTTTTAGATATTTTTCTATTGGAAAAAGTAAACATTATTGATAACAGGGAACCATTGAAGCATATGACGTCATGCATGTTGAAAAGAAGGATGCGTGGGATAAAGGTAAAGTGAAAAGCCCGATCCATTTCTTACGTAATGGACTACATTACCTTCACCGGACTAACCTACTACAAAGTCGCGTGTATTCCCTTGAAAAAGTGGATAGGATGATTATTTTTGCATACACTAATTTTTTAATATTATTATTTATGATAAAGCGAGTAGTAGGTTAACTAACCTACTCCGATAATTTCCCCTGTAAATATTTATTCTTACATGAATATGACTTACAACTATATTTTAAGTGATAAATATTTGATTTCCCCATCTCTCCTCGCGCGCATACTTTATGGGCAAGAAAGGCATGATACATGTTCTTAGATTTTTAAATCTATAAATGTTCGATTTGATTTATAGATTTTGGATTTAATATATCTATATGTATAAAGTAGATAAATTATTTTGTGAAGAGGTTTTTTTTAATAAATAAAGAAATTATATATATCAATCTAGTGTTTGAATGTTATGTATATGTATGGATATTTTGTTAAATGCTCGATTTGATTTATAGATTTTGGATTTAATATATCTATATGTATAAAGTAGATAAACCATTTTATGTATAAAGTAGATAAATTATTTTGTGAAGAGGTTTTTTTTTTAATAAATAAAGAAATTATATATATCAATGTAGTCTTTGAATGTACTACAACATATATGTATATGTAGGGATATTTTATTTAGGTGTAAGTATTGTATACAAATATTTGTGATGTAAATTTATATGAATGATTATAATTCAAAAAGGTTTAGTTGAATCTCAAAGCTAAGATTTTAACAAAAATGTAAATTGCTTATGCTTATTTCATATTTGAATTGGATTTGAATAAGAATAATTGGTTATGGTAAATATTTTACGATGATTGAAACTGACAATGTTTGAGGCTATGGATGATGAAGGAGACCGACTTGTTGGTTTGAAGGGCCCATGCCATCACGATCAGTGTCCACCCTTTCATTTAATTAAAACATAAGGAATACACATAAGATGTAAGGTTAACACAAGAGTATTATTGTAAAACAAAAAAATGATGTGTTAAAAAAAAAACTCATTCCCTTATGTACTAATGGCAGAAGTGTCTTCAGACACACACTTTTATTAAATAGGAAAATAAATTACATATGAGAATTTGCAAGAGTTTACACTCGAACACTCAACACTCTTGCAATGAGCTATATATAAGCTAAATGTCCTAACAAACTCTAGTTATGGATCACTTATTAAATAAACAAGTGTCCATTTACAATAAATGCTATCTTAACAATCTTCTAACTATACTCCTAATTTAGAGCCTAAGATACGACAACTTTCTAGAGTCATATCTTTTACAACAATACTCTATTTCTAAATGTCTCCATTTATTAATCAAATATTCTAGATTATTAATTTGATATTCTAAATTAATAATCACTTTATTCTAACTTTTTAAACTATGATATTTGTATTTTGGATCATCTAACATCCCCCCTATGATCCAAAGATACATTACAACAGATGCCAAGTTCGTCCTTGAACTTAGTAAATTTTGTTCTGCCAAGAGGTTTCGTGAAAATGTCAAAGATCTGATCTTCTGAAGGACAATAGATTGGCTTGATGACATCCTTTGCAATGAGTGATCTGATAGGATGATACTTGGCTTCCACATGCTTTGTCTTTGAATGAAAAACTGGATTCTTGGCAAGCTTAATGACTGACTAGCTATCGATGAATAACGATGTAGCTTATGCTTGAGAAATGCCCAAGTCCTGCAAAATTCTGCGTAACCAAACAATTTCACATGTTGCTTCCCATGCTGAGATGTATTCTGCTTCTGCTGTAGAAGTGGCCACTGTATCTTGTTTTGTACAACTCCAAGACACTGCTGCTGAACCCATGTTCATTAAATACCCTGATGTTGATGCTCGATCATCGATACTTCCGGCAAAGTCGGCATCTGAAAATCCACCAAGTACAAAATTTTTAGTCTTTTTGTAAAGAAGACCAAAATCTTTTGTTCCTTGGATATATCGAAGAACTCTTTTGACGACATTCCAGTGGTTGTCCCGTGGTTGTTGCATAAAGTGTGAAAGAATACTGACTGCATAAGATAGATTTGGTCGAGTGTTTGTCAAATAAATCAAGCTACCAATCAATTGTCTATAAATAATGTTGTCTACCATTTCCCCCCCTTCAAATTTTGAAAGTTTCAAGTGTTGTTCCATAGGGGTAAGAGATGGTTTGCAATGCTACATTTCAAATCGATGAAGAATTTCTGCTGCATATTTAGTCTGAGAAATGAAAATATGATGTGGACGTTGGAATACTTCAATTCCAAGATAGTAGTGAAGTAGTCCCAAATCTTTCATCTTAAAACCTGCATGTAATTCCTTTTTTACATGTGCAATGTGATCATCATTGTTTCCCGTAATGATCAAATCATCTACATACATAACAAGAATCACCAGATATGGACCCCGTTGACGAATATACAAAGTATCATCAGATTCACTTCGTTGAAAACCAACTTTCCGAAGGTATTGATCCATTTTGGTAGACCAAGCTCAGGGAGCTTGCTTTAACCCATATAAAGCCTTGATTAATTTGCAGACTTTATGTTCTTTCCCTTCAATTTTAAAACCTAGTGGTTGTTGCATATATACATCTTCATGTAAGTCTCCGTTGAGAAAAACACTTTTTACATCCATTTGATGAACTTTCCAACCTTTTTGAGCGGCCAATGCAAGTGTTAATTAGATGGTATTCCATTTAGTTATAGGAGCAAACGCTTCCTCATAATCAATGCCTTCCTGTTGTGCAAAAACTTTAGCCACAAGTCATGCTTTATACTTGTCAATTTCTCCATGTTGGTTGTATTTAATTCTGTAAACCCATTTGCATTCGATGGGATTAACACTTGTAGGACAATCAACAAGTCTCCAAGTGTTGTTATCAATTACTGCTTGACACTCTTCAACCATAGCGTGTTGCCATTCTTTATGTTTTACTTCTTCTTTGTATGTGGAAGGTTCAGTAAAATCATTTGCTACCAAGGAAAAATTTCCTTCACTGTAGTGTGATCCCCTTGTTCCTGTTTTATTCTTCTCATTAGGTCATACATCTTTCAAAAGTTGAACTTCCCATTTTGGTAGTTGATGTTCACTTGTTTGGGGATTTGAATTTCCATTATTGTAAATTGGATTAATGTAAACTGATGTTCGTTGATCAGTTGAAGATTCTGGAGGTCGAGAGTCATTGTCATATGAACTACCGCTGCTAGGAGAATCTAATGAACTGCTGGAAGATCTAGATGATGTTGTTGAAGTAAATGGATTGGATGTATCATCTTCAGATGAAGGAAAATCAAGTTCATACCAATTATGTGAATTTGGTTGACTTTGCATTTTTCCTTTTCTTTGATTGCCTTTAGTTTCCAACTTTTGAAGAAGACTTTCTATTTCTTTAGCACTCTTACTTTTAGTTTCATAAAAAACTACATCCCTGCTCACAATAAATTTTCCATTGGACTAAAGTTGGTACCTTTTCTTCTCATCAGAATACCCAATCATTGTGCATTTCAGGCTTCTTGAATCAAGCCTAGTTCGTTTTTCTTTCGGAACTAAGGCATAACATACCAATCCAAAAAATCTAAGATGTTTAACATGAGGTTTGAAACCAAACCATGCTTCATAAGGTGTGATTCCGTCCAAAGAAGCAGTTGGAGATCTGTTCCTTAAATAAATAGTTGTATGGATTGCTTCTACCCAATATGTAGGACTTAACTTTTTAAAGGTTAACATGGATCTTTCCATTCCTAACAAGGTGTGACTCATTCTTTCTATGACTCCATTTTTCTGAGGAGTGTAGAAATTTTTAAGGTGTCTTCTTATCCCATCGTCTGTGCAATAAGTTTTGAATTCATTAGAAGTGAATTCCCCTCCAATATTTGTCCCGAGAGTGCCTATCTTTTCTTTAACTACATTTTCAACAAGTTGACTAAAAATATTAAACTTTTCAAATGCTTATGACTTTTTCTTCAAGAAGTAAACCCAAGTGATTCTATTGAAATCATCAATAAAGAGTAAAAAATATTTGCAACCACTGAAAGAAGTTTGTAGTGGTCCAAAAACATCATTGTGAACTAGTTGCAACCACCTATTTGCACGCCATGAACTTGTTGGAAAACTATCTCGACTTTGTTTTCCATAAATGCAAGCTTCACATTTTGTATTTTCCTTTTTGAAAGTTGGAAGTCCCTTAACCATCCCTTGTTTTTTCAATTGAGAGAGACTTTCAAAGTTGAGATGTCCATATCTCACATGCCACAATCTTATGGGTGAAATACTTGTACTTACTGCTCCTACAAAGTCAGAATGCCTTTGAGTAATTGTCCCTTTCATCCTTAATAGTTTTCCATCTTCATAACCTGTCATCACTGTTTTCATATTTTGTTTGACTGAATTAATCTTAACTAAGCCATCTTCCATAATCACTTGATGTCCTACTTGTTGAATCGTGACTAAAGACAACAAATTATTTTTAAAGGTTGGTACATACCATACATTTGAAATCATTCTTTCTCCAATGTCAGGTAAATAAACTTTAAATACACCTTTTCCATAAGGAGTATGTTTGATATTATCTGCAATAAAGACGGAATTAAGATGGCATTCTTGAAAATTCCAAAAGAAGTCATGTTTGAAATTCATGTGTTGAGATGCTCCTAAATCTAAAATCCAAGCATCTTCATAATCACTTTGAAAATCAGTGGAAATAGGTAATGTTGAAGATGAGGTAAAGACATATTCCGAACCATCATCATCTCGATCATTTGCAAACTATGTTGTGTTTTGATGAAACTTGGAAATTTTATCAATGGAAGTTCAACAATATTCTGCATAATGACCAACTTTGTTACATCTTCTACAAACAATTTGACTTAAATCTCTTCCTCTTCCTGAATTCTGTCCTCTGCCTATGTTTTGACCTCTGTGTGGAGTTTTTCCTCTTCCTTGATTGTTGCCTTGAAAATAGCCTCTACCTTGACTATTTTCTCTTCCTTGAAAATACCCTCTACCTTGAAAATACCCTCTGCCTTGACTATTTCCTCTGCCTTGAAAATTGCTCCTGTCTATAAAATTGGTTTCTCTACTTTGGCTTCGACCGAGACCTTGTACAAAATGTCCTCTTCCTCTTCTTCTAGAACTGTCAGTTGAAGATTTACTTGTGTTGGCTTCTATGAAAAAAAAAATCTTCCCCAACTTTCTTTTTCTTTCCAAAAGTTTTGTTGTGTTGAGATAACATTTCACTTAGCTCATCAAACGTAATCTTGTCTAACTTTCCAGTTACTTGTAAAGTTTCCAAAAAATGTTTATAGGAAGAAGGCAATCCAACAATTAAAATTGTGGTCATGAATCTATCATCTATTGCTTGAAAACCAACATTTAGTATTTTTTGCTTAATGTTCTAAAGTCTGGAAATATATTCATGTACATATCCTCCTTCAGTCAATTTTTGTTGCAGCAAATTTAATTGAAGATCAACTTTCTTTGATTCAAGCTGAGTGTCAAATAAATCCTTAAAAACTTTCAAAGCAAACCATTCATCGGTAGTATTTTCAATGTGAACATATATCTCGTCATTAATTGAAGATTTAATGAGTGCTAATGCTTTGGCATTTTTAACTTCCCATTTTTTTAATGTAGCTGCATCTATAGGTTTATTTGGCTTAGTATCTTCATTACATATATCATTCCAAAGTTCATTATAAATGAGAATGCTTTCAATGAGATGTTTCCATGTCTTGTATGATTTTGTGCCTTCAAGTTTATCAGAGTTAGAGAACAAATTAATTAACTTCAACATTGTAGTGTTGAATCTTCGCACCAAAAAGAATCAAGCAAAATATATCAAGATGAGCAACACATCACATGCATCGCGCAAAAAAATGATATATCGAGGCTTGGCCTTGACCCTCATATAGTCGTTGAAACATGAGAAAAATGACTGAGCTTTTCACTTGGCTCTAGTCAAATTCCAAGTAACTTTCAAAATTTTACTTTTTACAATGCTCTTGCAAATTTCACCCCCCTCAAAGTAAAATTACTTTGAGTTACACAAAAATTGTTACCCAGGAAAAAAAAATCACTGCATAAAGATCAAACTTTTCAATAACAAAACCGCAACATCGCTTTAAATGAACATGACATATTCCACAGGCAAAATGTTGCCAAACTAAAAGTCAAATTTGAAATCTAAGTTGCCCATTACCCTCATTTATAGATCAACAATGCTTCTTGTTCAATGAGAGAATACAATTGATTTTCCATTGCCACAATAATTAAATTTCTAAAGAGGGAATGTTCTAATTTCTATGATAATCGTGAAACTATAAACACTACAAAAACACACAAGAAAGAAGTAGGCTTCCCTTCGGTACCCTGCACAGACTTATCTTCGTCAAACAGTCTTCATCCATGATTTTCTTACTGTGGATAGATCTTTTCTGCTGCAATTAATTTGCTTGTGAAAGGAATAATATGCTCTGAACAGAGAGACACGTACACATATATTCACTTGTTCACACACACCCTAAATTTGGTTCGAATCATCTCTGAAAATGATTTTGAAGCTATGAAAAAAATCTGTCAGAATTGCATTTGTTGAATCTTATCTACACAATTTCATTGATACCCACTCATTTTCATCTTTTCAATTCATCAGAAGCTGATAATTGTAAATATTTCTCCAACAATATCACTAACTGGTTTTAAAAAAAATGCCTTCATGCCTTTATCTCTCACATAAGGGCTCTCTGTGCCAGTGTGGAACCTAGGACAATTTACTTTTCCATGATAGGCGAACAACAAGAAAATAGATCTGTTACCAGTGTTTAATTGGTCTAGGGATGAGGGAATGCATGGAATTTCATATATTTATGCGATTTGTAAATAGGAATGAAACAAATTAGGTAGGGATCTTCCTGTCATCTTGGGCATTGTTGGAATAGGGGCAGACCCAGGGTTCAACTCCAAGAGCGCACCAACAAGCCCTAACTATTAGCCCTTTCAGCAACACCTGCAAAGAAGATGCAGTCTCACCCGAAGCAACTATAAGGGGGTTGTAGGACAAAGATTTCTACAACCAAGGGGAATATCAAGTGGATCTAACACTAGAACAATACAACATGCATAGATCACTTATCAACTTAGATCTACTCCACACAACTATCTATTAAATCTAACACAGTAATGCAATAGAAGTATATCAATGTCTAAGAACAAAATACCAATTGTTATCACCCCATAATTTATGGGAATCAACTGGTGATTGGGATATTATCTGTCTCTAGTATTTTTGTTGACAAATGATTTTTCATTCTGCAAATAATTTGAAAAGAAAAGAAAAGAAAAAAAGAAAAGAAAAAGAAAAAGAAAGAAAAGAAAAAAGAAAGAAAATAAAAGAAAAGAAAAGAAAAAAGAAAGAAAAGAAAAAAGAAAAGAAAAAAGAAAAGAAAAAAGAAAAGAAATAAAGAAAGAAATAAAAAGAGGGCATAAAAGAATTGAAATAAAAAGCCTCATGCAATAATAATAACTTGGTCCATACCTTTCAAGCATGGCCAAGTTCTTTTTAAATTTGATGTTGATAGGGTAGTGAATGATTTGGCTAAACAGTTTAATCTTAGCCAAAGTGTCTAGGTTAGATTAGTGAATAAATCTAGCCAGACTGTCTAATCCTGGTCAGATAGCCCCAGGGTAGAGTAATTTCTTAACCCAACAGTTTAATCTGGGTTAACTGTCATAGGAAACTAGGTTAGAACATAGGTTAGTGGCATTATTGTTTCATTCCAATAAAACCAGCTTGATGAAAATGTTGCACCATGCTTCAAATGCCTAAAGGATAATTTGGTCGAAGCCCCATGATGGTGTCTACTTGAAAATTTGGGGAAAAAACCCATAAAATGCTTTTATCCTAAGTTTTCCCAGCGGATGTGTTTTTCCGCTCCCTGTTTATACTCCCTGTACTTTCCGACGGTCTTGATCACGACACCCAGATCTACGGTGCACAGAGCATTCCAGACCCCCCCAACCGTTCTGCTTTTAGCTGGGGGGGTCTGGAATCTCTAATAACCTTTGCGTGCATCTGGATGACCCAGGGATGAGTGCTTAAATCAACAGTCCAGATTGGATTTCGGACCCCCCCGTCCGTTCTGCTTTTAATGGATGGGGGGGGGG
>CBVK0103194398.1:0-19534 GCA_900067695.1 Picea abies | reverse complement strand
CCAAGTGAAGGTAGTCTTCCCATTTTGATGGTTTGTCCATCACATACATCTTGAGCGTATCTTCAATCACCTGATTTACCCTCTCTGTTTGTCCATTTGTCTTAGGGTGATATGTTGTGCTAAAGTTCAGATTTTCCCCAAATCCTTTGAATAACCCTTTCCAAAAGTTCGATGTGATCTTGGAATCTCTGTTAGACACAATTTCCTTAGGTACACCATGCAACTTATCAATTTCTCGCACGTATATTTCAACAATGTTGGTTGCCTTCTGCGTTGACTTCACTGGAATAAAATGGACAACTTTAGTAAGCTTGTCCACACTGGAATAAAATGGACAACTTTAGTAAGCTTGTCCACCACTACCATGATAGAATCATGTTGCTTAGCAATCCTAGGCAACTTAGTAATGAAATCCATGGTTACAACTTCTCACTTCCACTCAGAAATGGGCAAAGATTGTAACAAACCAATGTGATGTATGTGCTCAACCTCGACCTTTTGACATTCAAGACATCTAGCAATAAAATCAACAACCTCCTTTTTCATACCTAGCCAAAAATATTGTTTTTTTACTGCGACAATTGTCTTCTGGTAGCTCGGGTGTCCTGCATAAGGAACCTTATGCATCTATGACAATAACAAATTTTTTAACTCTTGATCATTTGGCACATAGACTTTGTGCCTATACATGAGTATTCCATCCTCTTTTAGCTCATAACCTTCCAATTTCTTTTGCAGCATACCTTGTTGTAAAGTCGTCTTTATGTCCACATAGCGTTGATCTGATTTGGAAACTTCTAAAATTATGTCACACAAATCTGACTTGTACATGATAATGACTGTAACATGCATCTCATGCACCTTCCTGTTGAGTGCATTAGCCACCTTGTTCTCTCTTCCTCTGATATGCCTTATGTCAAAGTCATACTAACTGAGGAATTATAACCACTTGCTTTGTCTGGAATTTAAAATTGGTTATCCAAATAGATACTTCAGACCATTATGGTATGTTCTCAGCTCAAACCTTTTACCCATGAGATAGTGTCGCCACATCTTCAAGGCATGCACTATGGCTGCCAATTCTAAGTCATGAGTAGCATACAGCCTTTCATGCTCTTTTAACTTTCTTGATTCATATCACACCACATGCCCATCCTGACTAAGGACTCCACCGAGCCCTTCCTTGCATGCATCCATGCACAAAACAAAATCTTCATATGAATCAACAATTCTCAAAATTGGTGCACTTGTCAACAAACTCTTCCAGTGCTTAAAATTCCTTGCACAATCAAAAGTCCACTCAAATCACACACCTTTCTTTTTCAATGATGTGATTCGATGTGCAATATTTGAGAAGCCTTCAATAAACCTTTTATAATAACCTACAAGTCCCATGAAGGACCTCACCTCTGTGACATTTCTTAGTGTCGGCCATTCCTAAATCGATTTTATCTTTTCTGGATCCACATCTATTCTTTCCTTGGAAATGATATGACCCAAATAATTAATTTGTTGATGGTAAAATGGGCACTTGCTCAACTTTGCATACAACAGATGTTCTGTCAAAACTTGCAGCACCATCCTCAAGTGTTGCTCGTGCTCTTCTTCAAAATTTGAGTAAATAAGTATGTCATCCAGAAATACAATGACAAACTTATCTAAATAATATTTGAACACTTCGTTCATCAAAAACATGAAGATAGCTGGTACATTTGACAACCCAAATGACACCATTGTAAACTCATAATGTACGTACCTCGTTCTGAAGACAGTCTTGCTGATGTCTTCTTCTTTAATTTTTACTTGGTGATATCCAGATTTGAGAAAAATCTTTGAAAATATCTGTGTGCCCCTCAGTTGATCAAAGAGGTCATCCATCCTTGGAAAAAGATACTTGTTATTTATTGTTACTTTGTTCAACTGCCTGAAGTCAATACAAAGTCTCAACATACCATACTTATTTTTCACGAACAATACTAGGGCACCCCAAGGTGACACACTTGGGCGTACGTACCCCTCCTTCAAAAGATCTTCAAGTTGCATTTGCAATTCCTTCAACTCTGGTGTACTCATCATGTGAGGAGTCTTGGATACATGAGTTGCTCCAGGCATCAAATTTATAGAGAATTCAATATCGCTTTTTGGTGGCAACCCTGGTATCTCTTTAAAGATATCCTCAAACTCCTTATGTACTACACAATCTTCAACATTTGGCACTTTATCCTTAGGTTCCTCCTCCATGTGCGCTACAAATACTTGGCATCCTTTCCTGAATCTTTTCTTCAACTTCAAGGATGAAAATTCTCTGATAATTATTGATCTTGGAATTCCTTGAACTGTTCTTAAGTTTCCTTCCTCATCCAAGCAAGTAAATGCTTTATTGTAACTATCTAGAACAACTTGATGTTGGTCCAACCAATCCATACCAATGAGACAATCATACGAGCCCAAAGGCATGATATTCAAATTAGCCTTTGTGCGCAGTACATTCATTTCCATTGGACATGCCTTAACCATCTCGTTAATTTTCCTTTTTTGCCCTGTGGCTAATTGCACCAACCAAGATTTTCCAAACTTGCTTCTTGGTAATTGGAATCTTTCCACCATCTTAGGATCTAGATAACTATGACTAGACCCTGAATCAATTAAAATAATAATGGGGTGTTCATTAATCTTACCTTCCACTTCAATCATGTGCGACTGAAACTGAGCTTGCTTGTTATCTAGGGTTGCATAAATCCTAGGTACATTTTCGCCCATTCAACTGTCGCAACTTGTACACTATGCGCAGTTCTTGTTTTTTCTCCTCTTTGAGGGAAATCTCTAAGAATATGATCTCTGTCACAACTCCAGTATTGAATAGGTTGTTTCCATGGCTTTTGCCCCACTGTCTTTGTTATTATGGGCTCCTTGAGAGTTGGTTGTCCATGTGCAGTATTTCGGAAAAATGGAGACTTAGTCCCTTTCTTCCTCTGTTGCACCTTTCTTTTCATCTTGCCTTCCCAAGCCTTTTGGAAAGTCGGTCTTCCCCTTTGCTGATCATAAATACACTTAGTGCACCTTATGGTTTCTTCCAATGTCTCGAGATCATCATATTGTATCTTGTCACTAATAAATGAGGGCAACCCACTCAGGTACCTCTGAATTTTTACTTGCTCTTCCTTGATGAATGCGACATATTTCAACAACTCCAAGAATCTTCTTTCACACTCATCTATTGTCATACTATCAAGCTTGAGTTCAAAGAGCTCCTTCATTTTCTTATCATGGTATCTCTAAGTATTTCTTTTGAAAATACCTCCTGAAATCTTTCCAAGTAACCTTCTTTTCATCAATGTGTTTCACTTACACGAATTGATCCCACCACATTGATGTTTTTCCTTTTAACTGATATATGAAAATTCTCCCTTCTGCTTGCACAGAATAATTATGCAGCTGGAAATATTTCCTCATACCCAGTAGCTAGGTCTTTGCATCTTCATCCTTCATGTGCTCATCGTCAAAGGTAGGAGGCTTGATATTATTCATTTCTCCACGTAGCTCGTCCACCTTAATCCTTCTCTTATGCTTTTTGATATGAGATGGAATTGAGCTACTGTGTGCTTTCCTAAATGAATGCTTTGGTGAGTGAGGATGATGCATATCAACACTTCTTGTTCCTCTTATCTTCTCATCATGAGACCTGCGACTTCTTGATCTAATCGACTCTGTCTCCTTATCCATTTTATTTTTATTCTGTCCAAGCTTTGTAACAGCTTGATGTTGAAAACATCTTGCTGCTCATTGGTTTTCATAAGCCTTTCATTATCAACTTTTTAGCTTTGGACATCTTTTTGCATTCCCTTTATGGTTTCTACAAAGTTTATGCACTCTTCCTTGGATTATGTACCATTGACATCCAAACCGACATACAAATCCCTGAATTCATCATCGTGGCTAAAAGCTCAATGTGCATCTTCTATGCTTTTTGACTTTCGACGCGGATTCTATCTTGCTCTAGTTGTTAATAATTCTACAAAATGTGTAGGTAACAAGATTTGTTAGATGAATTCATGAGACAACTTCATGAAAACTCTGCACCATTTTGTGAGAATCATTTATTTTGAAGCCCATATGTTCATTGGTATTCAACACATGCCAATGCACAATGTCGATATTTAACATATACACTGCATATTAGTATTGCGCATGCACCCCAGATTTTGCTCCGTGTAGCCCCCAACTTCAGTGTGCGCTCCCATGCACCATTGTTTACTGCGCATTTTCAGTGTCACACCCCACAATGTCAAAAATTTAGTGCACACAATTACACATTCTTATTTTATGCACACCATGGCCACACTGTAATTTCCAAATTCAGCGACTTGCTCATCTGAATTTTTCCTTAACTAGAAACTCGACCCATGCAGGCTTAGTGTTGAAATCGAAGCTCTGATACCATAATGTAGTGTCCCCCATTACCAATTTGCTCTGATACCAATTTGTAACATACTCAGCCTCCTAACTGGGTACCACACTCTGATACCATAATGTAACGTACCCAGTTACCTCACTGGATACAACTCTGATACCATAATGAAGCGTACCCAACCTCCTAGCTGGGTACAACACTCTGATACCAATTTGTAACATTACCCAACTTACTATTGAGCAATGCTACTCCAAAATCTAGTGCGCATATTCTACTCTATAACATTAGTATGCGCAGTAATACTTGAAGTAACGCACTCAACCCCAAGTTGAATCGCGCCACTCAAACTTTCCTCTCCCAGCACAACTTATAACAATTGAAGTAACATTAAACAACTGTGCGCACAAGCATATTGAGCATACAACACTATTGTGCATGTAATCCATTATGAACATGTGATTTCTTCTGCGTGCGCAACCATTATGGCATCACACGCCAATTTTGATCTCCTTGTACACGCAGACTGCTTCCTAATGTGCATAAGTAAATCCAGCCTCTAGTGCACACAAAGTATTTCCCTGTGTGCACGACCATTCTAACCTCGCCTCAGAGACTCGTGACCAATATCATAAGGTTAACATAACATGAAAACTAACAACAATTGTCATACTCATGCACGACTACAAATACTGACTATCAACACCACACTTACATGTGCAAGCAACAATATACAAAATAACAACAATTACTTATATGCAACAACATACAAGAATTAAAACCATGTTAAACATAGATGATTAAACACACAGTAAATGAGACAAGCACATAAAGACATTTATCTTTTATGAAAAGTCACCAACTGCGCATAGAACTCAGACGTTTCTCTCAGCCATAGACTCTATTGCTCATATACTTTTAGTAGCAAGTCACCCTCGAGTTGGGGTTTAACTCCACCAAGAAAAAATGGTTCCTATCTAGGATAAGGTCTGATACTCAACATAATTGCTCAGTCCAAGGTGCCCGCTACTGCAACTAGTCTACAACCTCTCATTCCCCATGCATCTGTTACACCCAAGGAAGTGTGCCTCTTCTATGTTCGATAGTCCCTCAACTCCCTCACTTCCCTTCCAGGGTTCCAGCAACATGTCAAACATGAAGTCTTGAAGCTGTGAAACTAATGCCCAACACACTAGGGAGCAATTCCCGACAAAAATCTCACCTGAAGAGAATGCTCATGGGCTTGACAACCTGCCTCTTCAACAACAAAACTATGGTTACAATACATAAAAACCCCTTACAAGATTTTCTCTGCAGATAAGTTAATAGTCATCATTTCTCAAATGGTCTGACCCCCTTCTACACATGAGAAAGAGTGAAAAGAGATCCCCCCCAAACTGAATGAATTCCCCAAAATACACTAAGGCTAGCAATATATATTTCATGTCTTAAATTAGACACTTGTCACCTTCAGAAGTAGCTTTAGCCACTTGGTGACTCGTTCCCATCCCTCAAGGACTTAGGATAAATAAATATCCAACATTACACTTTTCTAGAAATATTAATAAAATATTCCCTAGGACTTAAGTTCCCCCCCTTTTCCTTTTTTTCGATGGATTTAACCCCCTGTCTCTTTTCTTCTAATTTGTATGCACGCAACAATGTGATATTATTAAATCTTGAGTATGATTACACTTTACAAGGATAGTTGCACTGACCTATTTGTGTCCTAACTCACCAACCTCATAATCATACAAGATCTCCGACCTTAATGCACACACACACACACACACACACACACACACATAACTTGGGTCAATGAGAAAATCCCCATGCACTTACCCAATTGCACAAAACATTGTGAAATGTGTGCACCATTTCTTTGATAACAATTCTCGCGCACTACTCAGGTGCACGTAGAACCAAAACTTGGTGTCACTAGCTCAATAGCCTATATGTTCATTTACATTTACAAATGATACCAATGGCTCACCAGCCTATATGTACAATTACAGAGGGATCGAATTAGGGACATTACATTCCCCTCCCCCTTATTTATGCATTGTCCTTGGTGCATTCTATACACATGTACATAGAAAATTCAAAAAATCTTCAAAAAGATGTGGATAATCTATCTGCATAGCATCCTCGTGCTCCCAAGTTGCATCTTTGGGGCTGTACCAAGTCCATTGAACCTTTACTAGATCCATGACTCGATTCCGGAGTTGTTTGATTTTCCAATCCAATATTTGAATCGGTTGCACTTGAAAATCACCTCATGGCTCCACCTAAATCACATTCCAATCAATAATATGATTAGCATCCAATATGTACTTTTTAAGAAATGATACATGGAAAATATTACAAATACACAAGGATGCAGGCAATGCAAGCATATATGCGATGGGACCAATCCTTTCTAGGATTTCAAATGTCCCACAGTAGTGCACTGCTAACTTAGAACAATTTCCTAACTTCAAGGAACTATGTTTGGATTTTAATTTCAAGAACACATGGTCACCCACTTTAAACTCTATGTGGGTTTTTTCCTTTATCAGAGAAACTTTTCTTCCTGTCTTGGGAAGCCTTTAAGTTTTGCCTTATATTTAACATCTTCTCTTCCATTTCCCGGAGCAGATCTAGTCCAACTATTGCACAGTTTACTAGGTTGTCCCAACTCACTGGTGTGTTGCACTTTCTACCATAAAGTGCCTAGGTTGTCCCAACTCACTGGTGTGTTGCACTTTCTACCATAAAGTGCCTCAAATGGGTTCATCTTTAAATATGCTTGATACCCATTGTTATAACAAAACTCTACCAATTGAAGGTAGTTTTCCCATTTTTATGGTTTATCCATCACATACAACCTGAGCATATGTTCAATCGCCTGATTTACCCTCTTTGTTTTTCCATCTGTCTCAGGATGATAGGTTGTGCAAAAGTTCATATTTGTCCCGAATCCTTTAAATATCCCTTTCCAAAATTTCGATGTGAACTTGGACTCTTTGTCAAACACAATTGTCTTAGGTACACCATGCAACCTAGCAATTTCTCACATGTATATTTCCACAATGTTGGTTTCCTTGTGTGCTAACTTCACTGGAATAAAATGGGCAGCTTTAGTAAGTCTGTCCACCACTATCATGATAGAATCATTTTTCTTAACATTCCTAGGCAGATTAATAATAAAATTCATGGTCACAACTTCCCACTTCCACTCAAGAATGTGCAAAGGATATAGCAAACCAACTGGATGTTTGTGCTCAGCTTTGACCTTTTGACATTCAAAGCATCTAGCAATAAAATCAGCAACCTCCTTTTTCATGAATGGTCAATAGTATTGTTTTTTTACTACAACAATAGTTTTTTGGTAGCTTGGGTTTCCTGCATAAGGAACCTTATGAATCTATGAAAATAACATAATTTTCAACTCCTAATCATTTGGCACATAAAATCTGCACCAATACATGAGGATTCCATCCTCTCTTAGCTCATAACCTTCCAATTTATGCAGCAACATACCTTGTTGTAAATTCACCTTTATGTCCTCATAGTCTTGATATGATTTGGAAACCTCTAAAATTATGTTGCTCAGATCTGATTTGTACATGCTAATGGTTGTAGCATGCATCTCATGCACCCTCCTGTTGAGTGCGCCAACCACCTTGTTCTATTTTCCTATGATATGGTTTATGTCAAAGTCATACTCACTGAGGAATTCTAACCACCTAATTTGTATGGAATTTAAAATTGGCTATCCAAATAGATACTTCATACCACTATGGTATGTTCTTAGCTAAAATATTTTACCCATGAGATAGTGTTGCCACATCTTCAAGGCATGCACTATGGATGCCAATTCTAAGTCATGAGTTGCTTAGAGCCTTTCATGCTCTTTTACCTTTATTCATTTGTAGCACAAAACATTCCCATTCTGACTAAAGAATCCACCGAGCCCTTTTTTTCCCTTCCTTGCATGCATCCATGTACACAACTAGGTCTCCATCTGAATCAACAATTCTCAAAATTGGTGCACTTGTCAAGAAGCTCTTCAAGTGTTGAAAACTCCTCGCACAATCCTGAGTCCATTTAAATTCTAAACCTTTCCTTTGCATAGATGTAATTGGATGCACATTTTTTGATAATCCTTCAATAAGCCTTCTGTAATAACTTGCAAGTCCCATAAAGTACCTTACCTCTACGACATTTCTTAGTGTCAGCCAATCCTTGATGGATTTTATCTTTTCTAGATCAACAACCATTCCTTCCTTTGAAATGATATGACCCAAATAATGAATCTGTCACTGGTAAAATGAGTACTTGCTCAACTTTTCATACAACTAATGTTATCTCAAAACTTGTAGCACCATCCTCAAGTTTTTCTCATGCTATTCTTCATACTTTGAGTAAATAAGTATGTCATCCATAAATACAATGACAAACTTAACTAAGTAATTTCTAAAAACTCCATTTATCAAACACATGAAGACAATTGGTGCATTTGACAACCCAAAAGGCACGGCTGTGAACTCATAATGTTTGTACCTCATCTAAAGGAAGTCTTGTTGATGTCTTCTTCTTTCTTTGTTCTACCTTGCTTTTCATCTTGTCTTCCCAAGCCTTTTGAAAAGTTAGTCTTCCCCTTTGTTGATCATAAGGACATTTAGTGCAGATTATAGTTTCCTCCAATGTCTTGGGATCATCATACAATATATTGTCACTGATAAATGAGGGAAACCCACTCAAGTACCTTTGAATTTTAACTTGATCATCCTTGATGAATGAAACATATTTCATCAACTCTAATAATACTCTTTCATACTCATCTATTGTCATAATCCCAAGCTTGATTTCAAAGAACTCCTTCATCTTATTGTCATAGTATCACTTTGTTAAGTATTTCTTTTGAAAATACCTCTTCAACGCCCTCCAAATAACCTTATTCTCATCAATGTGTTTCACTTGCATGAACTGATCCCACCACATTAATTCTTTTTCCTTTAGTTGATAGATGGAAATTCTCCCTTCTTCCTATGTAGAATAATTATGCAGCTAGAAGTACTTCCTCATACCCTCCATCCAGGGCTTTGCATCTTCATCCTTATTGTGCTCACCGTCAAAGGAAAGAGGCTTGATCTTATTCATTTTTCTATGTAGCTCATCCACCCCAGTCCTTCTCTTATGATTTCTGACAGGATATGGACTTGAGCTACTGCACACTTTCCTAAATGAATACTTTGGTGAGTGGTGATCATGCCTATGAAAACTACTTGCTTCTTTTATTTTCTCATCATGAGACATGTGACTTCTTGACCTACTTATCTCTGTCTCCTTATCCATTTTATTTTCTATTATGTCTAACACTTTCATAAAATTGATATTGAAATCATCTTGTTGCTCCTTGGCTTTCATAAGCCTTTCATTATCATCTTTATAGATTTGGACATCTTTTTGCATTCCCTTAATGGTTTCTACCAATTTTATGCACTCCTTCTTGGATTATGTACCATCAACACCCAAACATACATATATATCTCCAAATTCATCATCATGTCTAAAATCTCTCTGGGAATCTTCCATGATTTTTGACTTTTTGTGTTGATTTTGTCCTGCTCTGATTGTTGAGAATTCTCCAAAATGTGCAGGAAATAAGATTTGTTAGATGAATTCATGCAACAAATTCATGAAAACTCTGCACCATTTTTTCAGAATCCTTTCTTCTGAAGCCCATGTGTGCACTGGAATTCAACATGTATCAACATGCAATGCCAATATTTGACATATACACCGCATATCAATATTTCTCCTGCACCATATATTTTTCTCCACATAGCCCCAATATTTAGTGCACATACCCATGCACTATTGTTTACTTTGAAGTTCTAGTGTTTCATCCCACTATGTCCAAAATTTAGTGCACACACTTGTGCATTCTTATTTTATGCACACCATGGCCGCACTGTAATTCCAATTCTAGCTACTTACCAATCGAATTTTAACTTAAGTACATACTCGAACCATGCAGGTTCAATGTTGAAACCGGAGCTATGATACCAATCTATAACATCACCATTACCATACTTCTCTGATACCAATCTGTAACATCCTTGTTACCAAAATGATCTGATACCAATCTATAACATACCCATCCTTTTAGTTGGGTACTGTGCTCTGATACCACAATGTGTAACCTTGTTGGATTATCAAGAGGGGGGTGAATCAATAATAGTGATTTTTAATCCTTTTTAACCAAAATATATATTTATGATCAGTTTACCAATATCATTCAACAGGTGCAGAATAAATAAACCACGAACAATGAGGAATCATACACATACACAATACACCAATATTTTTATGTGGAAACCTAATGTGGGAGAAAACCAAGGAATGTTTTTTCTTATATGTCTTTAAGAAGTACATTTATTGGAAGTACCAACTTCCTTTGTTTTCCAACTACAACTGGAAGGGAGCTCCAACCCCCTATATTCTCAGGCTACAACCTAAGGGAATATCCAACTCCCCAATTCTCTGGATACAACTAGAAGGAGGATACAACCCCCTATGTTCTCTGACTATAATGGGAAGGTGGAAAAAACCACCTATCCTTGCCTCGTCCAACCACCCTAAAGTATAAATTCCAAATGTAGACAACCTATCACTATCACTAAATCAACATTGTCTCCATAATAACTGTCACTAAAATCCTGTCCCAACTTGTACCAATATTCTTCAGAACTTTCCTGCAGATTCACGACTTGTTTATTCTGTGATAAATGAATGTTCACACCTTTCCCTAATGCAACTACCATATGTTTTTTCCTCTACTTTTTTCAACTCATGGACTAGAAAAAATCTCTACTAGTACACTAACACTCTCTATATCACTTTATCTGTGTGACTATCTCAATCTTAGTCACTATCTTATCTCTCTATATTTTCTCACAAATTGGTTGATCTGATAGAAAAGAATAATCATCCAATATCCAAGTAGATATAGCACAACCATGTACTAGGTTCATACATATGTCTCATTGATCTTGTGTGATATATGAAACCCTTAAATTAACCATACATCAAATCCTCACTGTTATCCAAACCCAACCTGTATTGATAACACTATGTCTCAACCATACTCCAAATGACATAAGATATTTCTTAACAATATGCCCAATGAAGTATCCCAACAACAAAAAACCAATATAGTAGCAATGTATCCATGTATATCTTTCCTATACAGAATATACCATACAACCAATAGTCCCTCAAGAACATAAGGTCAATATCCCATGGCTATGCCCCAATCATTAACCAAACATCTATTTAAGATAATATTATAACATACCTTTTGTTACTGTAGATAGGTCTATTGTACCTTCTCACAGTTAGACCTTCCTGTATCCACTTCTCAAATCATCAACTTGTCACTAATGATAGATTTGATCTTCCTTTTCATCTTTGGCAATAGATCTGCACTTTTTCTTTAGTAAACCCACAGATATCTGTGCTTTGTACCACTGTGGCCTGCACATGTCCGCGCCCTTCTAATACTACAACCTGTGTATGTATTCAGTAAAACCCTAGTTCAGTACCCACAATCTCAACCCTTCAAATCCTACAACTTCTCTCATCATTTCTTTAGACTCACTGCTATAGATTTATCAATGATACTTGGTCATAACATTTCACAAAAGATATATTCAATGTGCTATAGATTCATATTCTTCATTTATTTTCTTTTTCTTATTTGGAAATTTATTAGCAAAGTAACCAATACCATCACAATTAAAACAAATCAACAGAAGCTTACTTTTATATTCGTTGGTTCCCTTTTTCATTATTCTCACAAAGTTGGCCACTTCTTCATCATCTTCTGAGATATCGCTACCACTACTATCTAACTTTGTCTTTTTCTTGTCCTTTTTCTTTGTATTCTTAGATGATTTGAATGCTTCTTCCTTTGTAACCATATTTTATTACTCCGTTCTCATCTCATAACCTGTGAGCATCCCATGCAACTCATCCATGGTCAATGTAGCTAGATTTTCTCTCTCTTCTAGAGATGAAATATTTGAATCAAATATCATTGGTAGGGATCTCAATACCTTTTTGACAATGACCTGTTCATTTACCTCATCTCCTATACCTTTGATAATGTTTACTACTTCATCAACTTGTAGAACGTAGG
Source organism: Picea abies (assembly GCA_900067695.1). Classification (NCBI taxonomy): domain Eukaryota; kingdom Viridiplantae; phylum Streptophyta; class Pinopsida; order Pinales; family Pinaceae; genus Picea; species Picea abies. Next base: position 6,938 of record CBVK0103194398.1, on the reverse strand, counting down.
TTTCTATGTCTTCATATCCATTCATCTTGAATTGTTCAAACTTTTCTCAAAATTTTTGAAGTTTAGCTTCCTTGACTTTCTCATCTCCTTCAGTTTGACCCAGATTTATTTTGCGGAATCACCATGCATAAATTTGGTGTATATTGATTTAGTCAAACCATTCAGGAGTGCTCTTGTGGATCTTGAATTATTTTCTTCAAGTTTCTTTCCATCTTTATTTGTTGGAGGAATGGTTGGTTCTTTGTATCTATCTACTACTAGTCATCAAAAATCAAATCCTAGTTCATGTATGCGTATCTTCATTATTCTTCTCCAGAAGGCATAATCTTCCCCATCAAACTGTGGTATCCCAATATTAGAGTAATCCATGATCTCCTTCTAGTGGTTAAAATTCCTTTTGAAGAACCTCGCTTTGATAGCAATTGTTGGATTACTGAGAGGGTGGGGGTGAATCAGTAATAATGATTTTTAATCCTTTTTAACCACAATATATATTTATGATCAGTTTACCAATATCATTCAACAATTGGAAAATAAATAAACCATCAACAAGCAATGATACACATACACAGTACACCAGTATTTTATGTGGAAACCCAATGTAGGAGAAAAACACATAATTTTTTTTCTTATATGTCTTTAAGAAGTACATTCACTAGAAGCACCAAATTCTTTTGTTTTCTAGCTGCAACTAGAAGGAGGCTCCAACCCCCTAGATTCTTCGTCTACAACCTGAGGTAAAATCCAACCCCCAAATTATATGGCTACAACCAGAAGGAGTCTACAACCCCCTATGTTCTCCAGATACAACCAAAAGGTGGAAACAACCACCTATATTTGCCCCGTCCAACCACCCTAAAGTATAAATGCAAAATGTAGAGAACCTGCCACTGTCAATGAATCAACAATGTCACTGTAATAACTGTTAATGAAAGTCTATCCCAAACTATACCAATATTCTTCAAAAATTTCCTCCAGATTGAATACCTATCTATTATGCAACACATGGATGTCCGCGCCTTTCCCTACAACAACTCATGGATATTCGTGCCTCTTCTTGTTGAAACTCGTGGACTAGAACAAATATCGTATAGTACACTAACACTCTCTGTGTCACTCTATGTGTGTCACTATCTCAATCACAGTCATTGTCTAATTTCTCTATATCTTCTCACAAATTGGATGATCTAATAGAAAATAATACTCATCCAATATCCAAGTAGACCCAACACAACCATGTACTAGGTTCATACATATGTCTCATTAATATTGTGTGATATAAGAAACCCTTACATTAACCATACATAAAATCCTCATTGTTATGCAAACCCAACCTGTACTGATAACACTATGTCTCAACCATAAACCCTCAACCATACTCCAAATAACATAGGATATGTCTTAACAAGATGCCCAATGAAGTATCCCAACAATGAAAAACCAATACAATAGCAATGTATCCCTATAGATCTGTCTAATACATAATATACCATACAACCAATAGTCTCTCAAGAACAAAACCTCAATCTCCCATGGCTATACCCTAAGAATTCACCAAACATCTACTTAAGATAAGGTTACAACATAACTTTTGTTACTGTAGATAGATTTGTTGTACCTTCTCACTATTAGACCTTAATGTAGCCACTTCTCAGCTCATCAACTTGTCACTAATGATAGATATTATCTTCATTTTCAACTTTGGCAACATATATGTTCTTTGTCTTCAATAAACCCGCGAATATCGACACTTTATCTGATGGTGGACTGCGAATTTCTATGCCCTTCTAGTATTGCAACCTGTAGATGTCTTTAGTAAAATCCTATTTCAGTACCCACATTATTGACCCTTCGACTCTTGCAACTTCTCTTGTCGCTGATTCAGACTCACTGCTATATATTTATCAATGATACTTTCTCATAACATTTCAGAAAAAAGATATTCAATGTGCTCAATTAGGTGCTAATGGGAGACCCTTACTCTCGTATTTATATTCTCCAAGTAGCTTCATTTAGGGGTTATCTTCTAACTATTTTACCCAACTTCCCTCTTTTAGGGATAACCCACATTCAACTACTTTACCCATTTGCAACCACTTTACCTTAAATAGTAAACTCATTTCTTCTTGTTGCAACTAATTTATTTTTAGTTATTTTTTTATTGCAACAAATTTACCCATGATTAACTCCTATTTACAACCACTTTTACTAGTAGAATTATTCTAGGAGATTCTAGAATAATTGACTTGTTTGACCTTCTAGGGGCTTCTATATAACTCATGAGGGTTCTTCAACTTCACTAAGCCATATCTCCTCAACCGTGAGGAAATGCATGACATACTACATATCACCAGAAGCGACACGACATGTACTATCCATATATCATAGTCTTTACTCCAAATTAATTGATCTTCATTATATTATTCCTTCAACAAACATGGGTCCCTTATCCACACTTCTAGGGCTACTGAAACTTTCTACCAAACCTTCTTCAAGGTTTGACATCAATGAAAACCAACCCAATTAATCAACAAACCTTACCCATCCTATTACTAAGCAATGATACTCCAAAATCCAATGTGCAAATTATACTCTATAAAATTAGTCTACACAGTAATACTTGAAGTAACACACTCAACCCCAAGCTGCGTCACACCACCCAAACTTTCCTCTTTTTACAAAAATTAAAAACAACAGAAGTAACTCAAAACAACTACACACACAAGCATACTGATCATGCAACATTTTTTCACATGTAATCCATATCGAACAAGTAATATCTATTGCATGTGCAACCATTCTGGTGTCACACACCAAATTCTATTTTCCTCATGTACGCGAACTCCTTCCCTATGTGCACAAGAGGATCCATCCTCTTGTGTGCATGGATTATCATGAACCTTATTATAAGGTTAACTTAATAGGAATAACTAATATCAACTATCATACTATGCATGTATGACTTCACATACCAAATATCAACACCACACTTACATGTGCAAGCATAATTATATCGAATAAAAATAATTACTTATGTGCAACATCATACAATAATTAAACCCATATCATACATAGATAATTAAGAACATAGTAAATGGGACAAGCATATAAACTTATCTTTTATAAAATTCACCAACTATATGCAGAACCCATATGTTCCTCCCAACCATAGACTATGTTCCTCATATACTTTTAACAATAGGTCACCCCCAAGACGGGGCTTAAATACACCAGGGAAAAAGGGTTTCTAATGTCAGTATAAGGTCTAATAATCAACAAAATTATTCAGTCCAAAGTGCCCGTTGTTGCAACTAGTGTACATTCTCTCATTCCCCGCATGTTTGTTACACCCAAGGAAGTGTTACCCTTCTCTAATAAATAGTCCCTCAACTTCCTCACTTCCCTTCCATGGTTCCAACAATATACTAGACAAGAAGTCTCAAAGCCCCTAAACTAATGCCCAACACACCAGGGAACAATTCCTGGAAAAACTCTCACATAGAGAGAATGCTCACCAGCCTAAAAACCCACCTCTTCGAAAACAAATCCTCACCTAGAGAGAATGATCAAGGGCCTAAAAACCTGCCTATTCAAAAACAAATCTCTCATCTAGAGAGAATGCTCACGGGCCTAAAAACCTAGATCTTCGATAAAAAATATCTCACCTAGATAGAATTCTCATGGGCCTGACAACTTGCCTCTTTGAAAACAAAGGTAATTTGGTTACAATATAGAAAAAACACTTTAAAATATTTTTCCTATAGATAAGGTAATAGTCATCCTTTCTCCAGTGGTTCGACCCCTTCTGCACATAAAAAATGAATGATAGATCCCCCAACCATGAATTCTCTCTCCCTGAAATACACCTAAGACAACAATATATATTTCATGCCTTAAATTAAAAACTTGTCACCTTCAGAAGTAGCTTTAGCCACTTAGTGACCCATTCCCATCCTTCAAGAACTTAGGATAAATAAATATCCAACATTACACTTTTCAGAAAATATTAATAAAATATTCCCTATAACTTAATTCCCCCCCTTTTCCCTTTTCGGTGGACTTATCCCCCCATCTCTTTTCATCTTATATGTCTTCATGAAGCAATGTGATAATATTAATAACTTTAGTGTGATTACTTTTACATAGATATGTGCACTTGCTTATTTGTGTCCTGTCTCACTAGCCTCATAATCAGACAGGCTCTCAAGCCTCTAATAGATATACATTCATATATATATATATATATATATATATATATATAACTCAGTTAGATTCACACTTCTAGGTAATCCACATGCAGTTACTCAAGTGCATGCAACACTATGAAATGTGCGCACCCTTCCTTTGATAAAAATTCTCACGCACTACTTAGGTGTGCGCAAAACCAAAACTCGGTGCCAACAACTCACCATCCTATATGTAAATTTACATTTACAATTGTTACCAACAACTCATCAGCCTTTATGTACAATTACAATGGGTTTGGATTAGGGACATTACATTTCGACCTTTCATCAATAAACAAAATAAATTATTAATTCAGGGATTTAAAACTAGGGTATTACAACCATCCCTAGTGTGATAATGCTTGAAATGGACACCACATTTTTCTCACATGGTAAATATTCCCTATTAAGGGTTTATGTGGTGGACTAAGGCCCTACACATGGCTTGTGTGTTCTAGAGGTAGATGTTGGGCCTAAGACCCTAGATTTTGTCTTTGTGCTATGGCATGCTACTCAAGAGCCATACCTAATAGCCTTCCACACATGGCCTATGAACCCTAGAGGCAATTACTTGGACATGGTATCTATTTTTCAACCTTATATCATAGCAGGGGACTTAAGAACCATCAATGGTGTTAAAAATAATGAAATGGTCAAAGTATCTTGCTTACGAGGAAAATATTCCTTATGTAGGGATAATGTGTTAGTTTGGGGCCCTACACATGACCCAAAGAAAACATTTATGACATACTACTTTGTCTTTGTGCTAATATAATGACCCAATATATGAAAACCATCCCTATGTGACAATCCTAGAAATGAGTGCCACATCTTTCTCAAAGGCCGAAGATTCCCTATGCATGGACTATGTGGAATCTTGTGCTATCATTCATGGATAATGATATGAAAATATAAATGATATGGACTAATACCTTGTATTTTGGCCTTGGGCCATAACCTAGGCCATTATAACCTTCCTTAGTACATAAAACATTTTAATTTCCACTATATTGAACTTGCATGGAAAACATTCCTTATTTAGGGCATGTGTGATTTCTTGGGGGCATAGTCATGGCTTGCGAAACCCAAAACAAAAAAATTATATCCTAAGATATTTGAATTTGATGTTGAGCCATTAAATGGGACCTAGGAACCATACTTGGTGCACTAATCCTCAAAATTATGGTTGTATCTCACACGTAGGCTAAATATTCCCCATGTAGAATTTTGTGTAAATGGACTAGGGAACTATACATGGCTCATGAGATTTAAAGGAAATTGTTATTTATTTAGATATTTTATTTTGACCCTATTTCATGGCTTAGTCCCAAATAACTATTGTTGGTGTTGTGGATCTATATGTGGACCTTAAACCATGGTCTGGCCCCAAGAATCATCCATGGTTCTATAAATATTGATATGGTGACCTTAACCCATTTTCATGCCAAAGATTGCCTTTTGTAGGACATGTGTCATGCGTTGGGGTCTTGCACATGTCCCATGGGGTCCTATTCATGTCCCTAACCTATGATTATAATATAATAAAAAAAACAACACACTTTAACCACACATATAATCAATAGTAGACTCATGCACACACATAATAAACCCATCTAATCCATGCACATCTAGTAACCTGCACACACCTAACAAACATAAATGGAATTTTTGTAGTTAACGTTTTCACCTTAATCACTCATTATATGGTCCTTCAATTTGTATACTACACAACATCTCCATATACATATTCTTGTCTAGCTTAAGGATATAAGTAAACCTGTATTTTTTTATAAGTATTGGTGTGTTACTTCTGTGAGTGCAGATACTTTCATAGATATAGTTTAATGTGATGATATTTCAATCAATTGCTATGATATAATATTCAACACTCCATATGAATATAACTATAAGGTAATATGTGATAGCTATAATAAATTTTATCATCTACACAATAAACATAATAAGTTATATTCTATTATTGCATAGCTTTGATTTTAGGGCAATGAATTGTTAAGTTGATCAATCCACATAACTAGTATAGATCCTTGTTTCTATAGTGTTACCTACAACAATGAGGGAACATTTAAACTCAAATGTTGATGTGCTTTAGAATCCAAAAATCTCCATAATTTGTAGTGTATATATTGAATTGAGTCTAGTGACTACTTTTCAAATAGGTTGTATATATTGTTAGAATCGAGAGCTTATGAAGGTGAGACCTAATCCATGCACATAAATGACACACCCAAGCCTTATTTACAAAATTTAAGAAACACATTTAACCTACACACATTAAGGATTCACCTATGGCACACATATAAATGATACACTTAATACACACAAAAACAAAACCTATCCCACAGACATAAATAAACAGATAAGTGATGCATAGTTGTCATTTCCCTAATCTAAAACCCTTTGTAATTGTACATATAGGATGATGAGCCATTGGTACCAATTGTAAATTTAAATGCACATATAGTCTGATGAGGCATTGACACCAATTTCTGTTTTTTTGTGTGCCTGAGTAGTGCACGAGGTTTGTTATCAAAGAAAGGATGCACAGATTTCATAGTGATGCATGCACCTGGGTAAGTGCATGTGGTTTCACATTAAAGGAAGGGTGCACACATTTCACAGTATTGTGTGCACTTGAGTAAGTGAATGGGGACTACCTGGAAGTGTGCATTGAACTTAGTTTTTTTTTTTTTT
>CBVK0103194352.1:0-18809 GCA_900067695.1 Picea abies | reverse complement strand
AAAGTTAGCTTGGGTTAGCTTTGTTGGTTCATGAGCTTGTTCTTGATTGGGTTGGAATTATCAGCTTGGTTGGAGTGGCTTTGAGATTTGCTTTGTCAAGATAGATTGTGAGTAGCTATCAGATCTATGGTTTCAGAATCCTTGGAGCAAGAAGTGTGTGGGGAATGAATGACAGTTGGAAGGGACCTTACAACATCAAGGCCATGGTCATAATCTCTCTTTCACATTTAATATGATACAATAATATGATTCTTTCCCATAAAGCTATTTTCACTTTATTGTGTAATTCCTTGATCATACACATAGGTTAACCGTTGAATATATTGTGCTTTCTTCAATTTGGTTGGTTTGTGTTGTCTTGGTCTTGACTGCAAGAGAGAATTGGAGTGAAGCAGGAGAAACAAATACCATAGGAAGCGATAATAAGGTATGTTACTAGTTCTTGCCTCCTATTTAATTTAATGATCAAAATCTAGAGAAAGAGTCATGTTATGTCTTGCTTTGTTCTAGATCCAGGTGGATCTAGGGAGATCGGTTAGTGTCTGAACCTACGTATTTATCCAATAACACAGACTAGTCATTGCTTCAATTATTGCTTCGTCGGAGGGCAAGACTAAGTCTAACAAATCAGTGTTAGTGAGAGAATCCTGAGCCCAAATAGGCTCTAGTAGAGGATCTAACTCTTGTGTAGGAGTTAAATCAGGGTTAGTTGAAGCTTGTTGGACCAAAGAGTACACTACTTCAGCGATGGACAAAGGCCAGGACATACCTAAGTTCTCAGTCTCATCCATCATGGCTGATGGGGAAGGAAGTATCCACAGGTCATCGAAGTAAGTCGTGCAGAATGACGAAACCTAAAAAAATCTCAACCTTATGATGATTGGATATAAATTTGACATCGCCTTGAGGGGGCAGGTAATAGAAGGTACCCATCAAGGATGAGCACAAACCAACCCCTACATTAACAACACTTGGTTGAGAATTATCAATCATCGGGACCGTGGATGCCCCCAGTGAAGGGTCAGGTCTGGAGAAAGACAATTGATCTATGGTCACAATCCAGCCTTCGTGTGGAAACAAAAAGACCCAGAAAAATATAGTAACCATGGCTTGCATGGCATAAGTCCAACTCCTTCTTAAAAAAATATTATAGTCAAGGGGAGCATTGACTACTTCTACCTTGATGCACACGACCTTCCCTCCTAACTACATGGGGAAAGAAGGAATGATACCATGTGGTCAGAATGAATGACCATCAAAAGCAGTGAGGAGAGTAGGTGATGGAGAAAAAATGGGCTGGTCGATAGCCTTCGAACATGCTAATGACATAACGCATGTTGAGGCACCCTCATCTACCACCGTGCAGAAGATATTCCTTGTAAAAAATTTCATGGGACGAGCCACTACTATCTGAAACGCTACGTGGTAAGGTAGACAAGGTTTTAAATCGATTGTATCTAGCATGATTGTACCTGGGTTAGAAGTCTCGATAGATCCTAAAGCTGTTAACAAAGATTTCCTCTGGGAAGGAAACTTTGGAGGACCTCCAAAGTAGACATTGTACAAGGGGTTTGTGATAAATCCTCCACCACAGAGTAGTTTTGGGCAGCCCTCGCGTTAAGGTTGTGAGAAGCTCTCCTGAACGTGCCTTTGGGGATGCATGTCATTGTTTCCCCCAATGTCTTCTCAATATGTAGAGGAAGAGATGGGAGGTCGGCCTCTTTACCTTTCTCATAAGTTCTTGGTGGACTATAATCATGTGCTCTAGTTGATAGAAAAGCATCACCTTTCACCATATATATGTTTGCAGGTTTGGGGTTGTTCGAAGACGGAGGGGGTCCTTGAATGCCCCCTTATGTGCTTGTAGAGGGTTGAGTTAGATTTTTTCCATGTTGAAATGGATTAGTTAACATAGCGGGCTATTGCTGTGTCAGAAACATTTGGGCCTCCGCAAGCTGAGGACATAGCTGGGCTGGGTGGTCCTCGGCGCATAGATTACATGGATACCTCACCATCTATTTTTCAGTATTGTCCTCACCATCATTATCGGTGGGTTTCTTATCCCTCTTACCCTTCTTTCATTGTTTTTTCTTTCCTTCGGGCTGTTGGGTGGCCCTTGGGTTAGTTGATTTCACTGTTTGTACATCTGACATTTTGGTAGGGGGAGCAGCCAAAGCAGTAGTTTGGTTGTCCATTATGTGTTGTATAGACAACTACTGCAACTGATTCGTTAGTTGTTCAGCGGGCTTTGTTTGTGCGGTTCCAACAATACCATCGGCATGTGGTCCAGAGCTCTATCTAGTTTTGTCAAGTATTAAGCATGGCACATCTGGTAAGATGTTGTATAATAAGTTAGACATAGAATAGATGAGCTCAAATTGTTGAGCTCTCATGATGGCATCTTCTTCGAAGAATACTCCCGACGTTGCGACGCCTTTGGATAGCTGCGGGACAAAAGACTTAAGGAACCACTCAAGCAGGAATGTCAGTGGGACTGGGACCTTGATTAAACTCTTTTGGCATCTCCATTCTCAGATGTGATCAGAGATATGGTCCTCTGTTTTCTGTTTGAAATTGGCGAGAAACTCTGTGCAACTGTCATATCTCACAGGTAACTAGAAATTGTTTAGGAAATCCATCGTCAATTCACTAAAAGAAGAGTATCTTGAGCGATCAATCTCAATGTACCATTTTATGACACTCCCAATGAGAGTACGTTGAAACAATTGCAACTATACGGAATCATCTTTCAACAAGTTAGAAGAGCACCAAAGATGGAAGGTGGTCACATGATCTCATGGATCTTTGTTAGGCTTGGCTTCGAACTTTGGGATGTCCGAAGGCAACTTCATCAGAATAGGAGGCCAACATGGATCATGACAGATGGGGTCATGAACCTTGTCAAATCTTGCAAGTCCAAACTCGCCAGGAAAGCTAGTTTGGGTTGTTGGTGATAACCTGGGAAAACAGGATCTGGAGTTTGACTGGCACCAGGTTGCCAGGAAAAGTTTGGTTGTTGTCCCAAATTCTGGTAGAAACATGGCCCTGGCTAGTGTATGGATTTTGCGTATGCGGAGATGTTATCGACTGATTTCCAAAATAGGACATAGATGGTTGGGCATGCATTAAATTCGAAGGACTTTGGGAAGGGTTGCCCCATGTCGGTCCTGTAGGGATAGGCATGGTAGTTTGTCCAGGGTTCCATTGATTGTGGAAATAATTACCCTAGATCGACATTCTAGATGTGGGAATGGATCCCTGCCATGAATTCCAAGGCCCTGATGCAGAAAAAGTTCCTAGGTTTGCCCCCTGTGCAGGAATAGTACCCTGCATAGGAATAGATTGTCTGAAACTGGGATTGCCCCCAGTTGGGAAATTTGATGATGAGAAGGCATTGTTTCCAAACGTTCCATTCAAATAAAACACTGTTGAATCTATCAACATACTATGCGAAGGTGGTCCTTGACTCCCCGCTCCAAATAAACTATTGTGTGTAGGTTGCCTGATGGATTGCTGATGTAAGCCATCGAGTGAATGGGACGAAGGAAGTATATGACCTCCTCTATAAGGGAAAGAATTAAAAGGTGCAAGAGTGCTCTCTATGTGACCTTGTAGAGGAGCGTTAGAGCTCCCTTCCCCTAGACCTAAAGTTTGTAAAGTGGACTAGAAAAGTATAGGACTTGTACTCGAACTAGGGATCCCTTATGAGAACGGAGGGCCTGTCGCACTTGGTGTGAAAGGAGTTGTGGCTGCCACCAAAGACGAGATCGGACCACTATGCGAGGTAGTTATGGTTGAGACCATGGTGGCTCGATCTGACGACGGTGGGTTAGGAGGTGGAAACACTCCTATGCTGACAACCGTAATGGGAATTGATGAATTCCCAGAAGTAGTAACAACATTTGTTTCCATTGCTCTGTGCGACACTATCTGGCGCTCGTAAAATTGAATTGGTATAATTAAAGGTGCCAAGAAATCAGTGGTTGGGGTTTCAACCGAGCCAAGAGCATTCGATCCAAGTTCTTCCACGGTCGGTTCCTCCGGATGTTGGGAGGGAACAATTTCTTGCCACCCCATCACTTCAAAAGACCCTTGTTGGTCTAGCTTTCACCTTAATGGTGGTGGGGGTGGCTCTAGTGTAACTGGCAGCAGGCCAAGAAGCCTTCATGACCAACAGAGCTCGGGATCCTCCACTATGTGAGAAGATACAAGACACTCTAAGGTAATCTATACATTCAATAGTAACACACACTAAAAAATTTGCTATGAGATAAGACAGACAAACACTAACTAATTGGAAGAACAGTTACAACCACCAACACTAGAGCAACTTACTGGTGCAAGTGAAAATTGAACACGAAAGCACCCTCTGGGTATACTCTGCAAAGCATGGGCCAATTTTTATCCTAGGTACCATGGCATACCCCCACAGTCACCTATGTAAGTCCCTAAAAGATGGGCAACTAGGTTGTTAGTGCGCAAACAATCACCAGGTGGGTATAGTCGAAAGTCAGGTAGACCACAATGAGCAGGGTATCAAGCCTGAAACCTGTCAAGGCTATCGAAAGAAAGTGGTCCAGAAGACAACTTAGGACCTCAAATGGATTTGAGACCCATGAAGCCCCGTGACAAATGCAATCGACGAAATCCCAAAACAAGCCCTCTATATGTGTTCTCCACTACGATTGGTCCAGCTTTGGAGGGGTTATCTCTGCTACCTTTCTGCACATGACCTTGTGTTTATCCCCTATGTTAGAGGGGGGTCCCAGATAACTTTAACGATACTAGACTCAGACACTCTCTAACTTAGACTCCAATGTTTGATTTTAATGGCCTTGAAGAGTTTCCTCTCCAACCTAATCCAAGGCCCTAATCCTGAACTAGTTGGTTAACCCTACAAACATAAAATTCTAAGAATTTTTAATTTTAGCATTATTTTTAAGGCTTGTCTTAAGTCAAGGGGTATGAAAGTGAAACTGATGATGTGTAAAATATGAAAGTAAAATGAATAAAAAACTGGAAACAAAAATTTCAACAACTTTTCAAAATTTGTAATTTTCTAAGATTTTGGATAGCCAACTCAAAAGGAATTTCACTCCACTATGAGCTACTTATGATCTAAATGAACTACAAAAACTTATGAAATAAAGACTTTTCCCTGGCTAATAAATGTAGAAACACATTCTTCAACCAAACAAGAAAAATGAAAGATATTTTTTATTATTTATATGTTGATAGAAAAAGACGGAAAAATACCAACAAGTGAAAAACCAAGAAAACAATTATGGCTTACTCGCAGATCACAAAAGAATCACTTCAAGAAATCACACACAAGCAAAAAGAATGACTCTCACACTTGTCTAAAAACCTTAATTTTTTTTTTTATGACCACTTTTAAATGAGAAAAAACAAGGTAAATGTAAGATTAATCCTAAGCTACTGACTACTAAGACAGAGATTAAAATACTTGAGAGGTATAATTATCATCAAAGGAAAGGATGATTGCCTTACCCTCAACAAAAACTATCCTGCACAAGCATGCTACTGATAGTCCAACAACTAGCATGTGAATGTGAGTTATATAGAGACAGAGGGCATGTACACGTGGGTTGACCTTGTACATGCCACGTGTATCTCTAAACTCTGAGAAAAAATAAAAACAGATATCCCTAACCAGGAAGAGACCCCTGATATTGATAACCAGGGTCCCTTGAAGGTTTGTACACTCTTTTTAATAGAAAAAGGAAAAAAATAAAAGGAAAAATATTTGTAAAGAAAATCAATCTAAGATAAGACTGCAATCAAAGAAGACTCAGACAGAGTTCCAAAAAACCCCTGAAATTAATTGATTATAACAGGAAAGAGGAGGACTGCCTCTGACATTTTTTGGAGTCTACACGCTACTGCTATTTCTTCATCTTGCATGTACATGTGAGCTGTAAGAGAGTGGGGCGCGGGTACATGCGTTCAGACCTTATGTAGGCCCTGTGTACCTCTGCGGGTCTCAAAAAAACATAGTTCAAGCAAATGACAGAGAAAGCTGGTATGGAAAACCAGACTCCCTACTAGCTCAGACCTCATAGAAACTAAAAAAAATAGGAAAGAAAAACCAGTCTTTTAAAACTACCCAAGAGATGAATAAAATTCTAGGAACCCTAAGAGACTTCCCAGTACGATCACCAATTCTATTGTGAGGGAAATCTCCCTACGAACTATAAAATAGGGTTTAGACTTTGTATGTAGATATGACCGAAGAAAAAAATACTTTCTACCTTCATCCCTGGATTTAAATCCCCTTTTCTTAGTAAATGCATGGAAAGATCAACCTACCTCGTTTCCAATGTTTGATGTCGATCCTCCATTGTACTTGATTACTTGTTTGCAATACTCCTTCCAAAGATAACCTATATGCAAGACAAGCAACAACTACACATGCATACTACTTATATACTAATGGGTTAGAAATCCAAACATATACTAATCAAACTATGAAAAGTTCATGAATTGGGACAGGAAAAGCATTTTATTTATTTCTTTAAATGAATCAACTTACAAAAAATTGAGACCGGCCACCACTCCATGAACCTTGTCCTGGGCTCCTCTTATGGGCTCCTCTTCTACTATCCTCCAACTACTTTGCTTTGTATCTCTTTTGGAATAAGGAAAACTAAAGAGATGGGACAATGGGAATAATCAAATGGGCAGAGTTTCTTTGCTATATATTTTCCTTTTCTAAATGGTATCCCTACCCATTCTTTTATAGGCTAGAAGGATCTAGGTATTTCGACGAATCCTTGACCATGCATGGCCGGGAGTTTCAGTTAACTAACCCATAGCTATTGTGTTCTGCCGACAACTTTCCTTTTTTGTGTGCTTTTATCAGTCCACGTGGGTTGTTTTAGGTCATCCAGTGTGTACACGCGTGCAGTAATGAAGTAGGGTGTGTGGGCCCTTATAAAAGAGGTTTTTCAAAGAGTTTGTTCAATAGTGGTTTGGAAAAGAAGAGCTATGATATGGACAGATGCCAGGTGAGCATGCATGGTGCAATTTAGGTTTATAACAATCACCCATATTCAACGTAGAAGATCTGTATCCTTATAGAGTAGATGAAGCGAGAGGAGAAGATAATTAAAAAGAAGTTCATTGGGTCAAGCAGATGCCTGTGGCTGAAACTTCGGAGATGGAAAAGATCATTGATCAGAGATTTGGTAAGAAGACATAGAGGAAGACATATTTTGAATATTTTGTAAAGTGGAAAGGACATCCGATTTAGGATTCCAGTTGGGAAAGAGAAGAAGATATCCAGAAACATGGACAGATGGTGCAGGAGCTCATGGTCAGGAGTCCATGAATTTTTCATCCAAAGGAGTATGATGTAGGATCATCATAAGAAAGCATGAGAGGAGGATAGTTGGATACGCACCAACGCATATTTTGAAGTCATTTAAATTTAAAAGATGAAACATTAATGTAATATTTGGGAGGATGTAATTGATCTTAAATGTTTTGGGAATTGTAATGAAGATCTTGGGCATTGCTCTCATCTTCCAGTTGGAGGCATTTAATGTAATAAATGTAAAGTATTTGTATTCTTTAATTTTGATAAGATAGATTAGAGGTTTAGGAGGTAAAACTCAAGAAATCTCCTTCGTATGTATGGTATGACAATTCTCATTGTAAAAGTAGAAGCTGTAGCGAAAGAGAGTGTAGGAGAGTAGAGAAGAACACAGATTGTAGAAGTTGTTTGACCATATAGTTGTTGCTATAGAAACCATGTACAAAAGCACTTGAATTAATATAAGAATGATTTGATCCAATTTCATGGTGTTTTTATGGTTATTGTTTGCATCTATTGAATGGCATGTTTACAGTTTGATTATATGCTCTGTTATGAATTTGTTTCAATGCTTTATGTGTATGATTTCATGTTGAATGTATGAAGTTCGTGAGAGGGAGTGTATAAGTTCCAATTTATTTTTGTCCTGATAATTACTACAAGGAGTCAAGTGAAAGTTCGCAAGGAGTGCGTTGACGAGATTATGATTTTTACCTCAGAAAATATCAGGAGAGTTAGAGTTGTTATTATACCAACAAAAGTGAAAATATAGAACAGATATGTGCAATGTGTGTGAATGCTAGGATAAAGTATTAGACTTTCCAAACCCAAGGGATCGGTTGAAGAACTTTTGTCGCAAGGAGTGCACAGGGTTGGAGAGTTTAGATAATCAGATATTATCATGAAGGCCACAATGAGTGTGTGCAAGAATCCCGTAGAATCCTTGAGTTTGCAGCAATAATCAAGGTTAGGAGGGATAGAGACTTGGAAAGTATAGAGGAAGGAAGAGGATCAAAGTCACCTTGAAGGAACCAAGCTTAGGAGGAAGGACGTGAAGTTATTTGGCTAGGAGTCTTTGAGAATCCAAACAGATAGTTGAACTTCTCGAAGGGAGAAACATTGATTTTTCGTGGATCATTGGATCTAGTGGTGGATCATTGGATCTAGTGGATCAGCAGAGAGGACAAGACTGAGTGTCTTTCAACACTTGCAAGTTCATGAGGGATAACATCTATTAGATATCGAGGAGCGTGACCCATCTATTGGACGCTCCGGAAGATCGGCATTTCAGGAGTCGGGAGAGTGGAGGAAATGACTACCTGGAAGTCGCGAGTTGCAAAGTCTTGGCTTCTCGAAACAAGAAGTTGGACTGTCAGATCGAGGGAGGTTCAGGACCATTGATCTATGCTGAAGAAGTCACCAGTTCAGACTTTGGGAAAAGGGAGAAGAGTCGCATCGTGAACTCATGAGTTGTGAAATCGTGACGCGCTCAGAGGTGAGGCCCCATGATTTGGATGGAGGTCATGTGGTGGAAGCATAAGGGAGGAGCTAAGGACTGTTATCCCATTTTGGGGTTTCGAGAATCAGAGGAGTCGGGGTGACCCACAGCAGGAATCTCGAAATCATGAAATGTGAAGTCGCGAACTTGAAGAGCCATTTGAGTTAAGTCCTTGGTCACACCGGCGGTCAAGTGGAGTAGAGGTTTGCGCATAGTGCTTGTTTGCGTGGACATAAATTCTAGAAGAACCTATGGTTTTATATGCATTGAAGGTTCCAGAGGGAACTAAGGAACCATTTCGACTCTGGGGAATAGGAAGATTCAAAGATCGGGAGGTCAAGAAGACCCTTCTTAGGTGGGGGTTTGTGTCAGCATGTCTTCATATTCCTCATCAATCCCTATTAGTTTTTATCAAAAGTATCTCGACTTTCATCGTAAACATCAAAACATGTCAAAATACAAAAAATGATTTTAAGTAGTTTTGATCAAAAGTATCTTGGATTTCCTCGCAAACATCAAAACATTTCAAAATACAAAAAATGATGGTAATAAATAGCATGCAAATTTGAGCATGCATTTACATAGAGAAGTGAATATAGGAAAGTGTTGTACACCAAGAATAAATAATCATGTTGGAACCAATAAATTATCCATGTTGAGAGAAAAGTTGGGGAATCATTGCAATGCTGAAGAAAAAATGTGTAGCATGTATCATGCTCTAACCACAAATGAAAACTAAATAGATGAGTGCTCTAGAAGATGTCCCACCTATTTAAACTCCATATCACTATACCTGTGGATTCCTGATGTGGTGTAATAAATCCTATCAATATTTATATGACTTGGTGGTAGAATGGTAAACAAGAGTCTCTAAGAGGATGTCTAGTGGTAATATAAATTGTACTGGTAAAGCACATGTTGGAAGTGTTGATCTGTAGCATTTGCCTTTCGATTTATAAAAGTCACTAGGTGGAGAAAACATGTTGGAAGGAATGTTTCTTTGTGATGAGAAGTTATTTTCCATTTTCCTATTGTCTATGTGTGTCGATGTTACAGAAATGTGGAACCCTAAGTCAAATGGCTGTGATGTGCCATAACTATTGTAAATGTGCATAGAGTGGTTCCTCCATGTTATAATTCTCTAGCCATCAATGAAATGAAAATATGAAGTGTGCAATGTGGGCAAGAATGTAGCCTCATTGACTAGACAAGTGTTAGTGAATGTAACATCATTCCTATTTGAAATCATAGATAACGCCTCCCATAGATCGTTGTTGATCTCTGGAGGAATATTTGTATTGTCTTCCTACATACAAACCATATGCAATAGGTAATATGTAGCTCATGCTATGTTATGTAGGATATCCAGATTATGATTATAAGCATTGATGTTATATTGGTGTTGTGTAGTAGTGTTCAATGGAGTGCTAGTGGATAATTCTTGGGTGATAAAAAGAAAGTGTGAATGAGACTAATTGTGTTCTTTTAATGAATCAAGGCATTCCCTCACACTGCACATGGGATGTACTTTAGGATCTATATGATGTGAAATACCTACATGAATAGTAAGAGGATACTGAGGCATTATTGTTGTTTTAGAAAGAATAGTAGAGTTGTTTCCTCTATGACTAGAGTGTCAAAGGCCTAGGAGAGGTAATGTGTAAAGAGACAAAAAATGTATCATATGATAAACAAACGTTAGTCTAGTAAAATTTGTAGTAGTTGGGTGTTGGTACTAGTGAATCCCATGAGCTAGTACAAGAGATTTGTGCATTACAGGAACTATTGTAGGTGTTAGAATTTTCATTATTGTAGTTGATGAGAGAATGGTGGGAAGGAGGGTGTGAGGAATCGAGATGGAGTGAAGAGATAAGGGGAGTCTGGACATGGGTAGAAGATAGGATATTAGCATAGGTTTTAGTGTGTCTGGAAATGAAAAATAAAAGATGGGTTAGGATTGGTTTTTGGGATGAAGGTTTGTAAGGTTAGGGACATTGTGAGGTTTCTTTTGGGTGGAAGGATGATAATAAGACTTAATAATCTATAGGTTTTGGAAGAGAGCTATTGAATTTTATGTGTTGATGCAAGGTAAAAGTTGGAGAGACAAGAATTTATGTAAGCTAACTTGTTGGCTTTTGGTAGTGCGGGGTAGATGGATTTAAATTTATGCGAGTTCATAGGTTTTTCCATATTTAAGTAGGTGATATGCATTTTGATATGTCTTGTATAGGACATTTCACTGCCACTAGTATGGGATGCCTAGAATTAATTCAAAACACTCAAGGGGAGAGACATCTCATTCAACTATATTGAAAAGGACCTATGGCAAAGATAATGACACAACGTTTATTGATGTTTTGTAAAACATTCTAGATATTCCACTAGAATTGTTCCTGAAAGAAAATATTGTATTATGCTGAAATATTTTATTATCCAGGTTTATTTCCTTAGATATCATATTTATTATCACTATATTATTGCTCAAATTTATGAAAATAACTTAAATACATAAATGAAGTGAGATCGGAAGAGTTTATTTCCTTAGATATCATATTTATTATCACTATATTATTGCTCAAATTTATGAAAATAACTTAAATACATAAATGAAATATTGAGAAAATAAACACATCATCCACAGAAAAGAACACAACCCATATCCTAGGAAACTTGAAATGATAGAAAACCTATCTACAAGGTGATGCCTATGTGTTGCTCTATTTTCTTTAGTTATGAAAATGAAAATACAAATAAAGGGGAATTCACCATGGAGTTTCCTTTGACACTGTGGCCTAAAAAAATGCTACAAAATATACTTTCTTCTTTGTTATTCTCTCAAATCCCACTCTTATGTGCTTTATACAACTATGGAACAAGTACAATTATAAAATAATGGAACCCCCTCTCTTCCTAGGGACCTAGTATTTAACATAGCTTGATAGCCATCAAGGGTTAGGGTTTTTTCATGCCTCAACCCTCATTCAGTGTTAGGATTTTGGGAAATCTAGAATATTCTTGAAAGTACACACATGACTAGCTCCACATGTGATTAATGGGGGTTGATGTGGCATCCACTTGGTACCATGGTTGTCAACAAGGTAGGTCAACTTGTGGGAGACATAACCTCTACACACAAACCCTGATTGAGGTGTTTTTCACATCATTGGAAAGGTATTGTCATGTAGAATAACATATGGTGGATATGAGCCATGCTTGATAAATTTTTGATCCAAAAAAGTTCCATTTGGTGCCTCAAAATGGTTGTGGAAGGCTCTGAACCGGAAATCTCCAAACCAGGACCTTTGACTAAAATGGGCCCTACAAGCCAAGTCCTCCAATTTTTCTATACAGAAAGTACCAACATAGATGATAAATGATATAATGATCCACTATGAATCACACATCCTGATTTATGGAGGATTTTTGTCTGCAAAATATTTTATTGAATGAGGTGAGGAAATATTTTCTCTACCTTTTCTCTAGAGTACCACTTTTCCTTGCCTAGAATTTGTCCTTTCAACCCTATATTCTAAATCTCGTGATACCCATTTATAGTAGGTATGTACTTCTTCTACAAAAATATATCTTCTAAAAACTCTACCTTAACTTCTGGTGCTAATTCCTCTATAGTAGGTGTGACTAGGTTGCTCCTCAATTTCCTAATCCAACATGGAAAACTCATAAAGTTTCAAAATTTCCACATTCACTAATGAGTAAATGCACATATATGGGGGTATATTGATTATATAGGAATTATTGCCCACGTTCTCTAATACCTCAAATGTACCATACTATGGAGCCTTAATCTTCTTACAAGGATCCTATAGCCTTTCTTTATTTCGTTGCAACAAAATTCTATCTCCTACCTTGAATATTTTCTTAATTTTGTGTTGATCATGTGAACCCTTGTGCTATTCTTGTGACTTATTCATCATATCCTTTACTTTCAAATGGATCATCCTAACCTTTTAAACAAATTTCTCCACCTTCAATGCTTCTCTTGTGATGTCTTCCCTCTCTCCTCCTCGATATCCATACACAACATCCAAAGGTGAAGGGGGGAAATAACCAAAGAAATTTTTGAAAGGGAACTTAAAGGTATAAGTATGGACTGATTTGTTATAAGAGTGTTGAATTTATATTATATTTCCACCCCAAGTCTTTGGATGATTCTAATTATAACCCATCAAAAGTTGATCTAATGTATTTTTTACTACTTCTATCTACCCATATGCATATGGATCAAATGTTGTAGATATATTCAACTTGGTGTCCATCTTTTCCAAAAGTGTGGTCCAAAAGAAACCAGGAAATATAGTATCATTTTCTCATATTTTGTTCCTTGGTATCCCAAATTACACACAGACTTGTTCAAATAACATATTTTTTGCTTCTTGTCCATTGAAGATCTTTTTACAAGGCATAAGAATGCACATCTTACTGAAATTTTCAATTGATCTGAATTAGATCCAACAAGAATAACTGGCTATTGACACAGGAATCTAAGATGGTCATCACAGGAAAAGTTTAAGGCTGTGGATGATGAAGGAGATCAACTTGTTGGTGTGAGAGCCCCATGCCATCATGATTGATGTCCATTTTGTATGTAATATCTACAAATTCGGGCAATATATTTTTCTATGTAAAGGAATAATGAGACATTCATAAGACCTTTATCCTCATGTGAGAAAAGACAAACAAATAAACAAAAGAAGGAAAATTGAACTAGAGAGAAGTTGAAGTATTAAGGACACCTAATCTTCCATCTATCCTCCCAGTCGACTTAGTCTTTATAATATGTTTCCCCACAATGAGAGAGGGGTTATTTGGCTATGAATGATGATGTAGAGAGTTTTCCTATATGTCATTGAGGGGAATACAGATGTACCATCGAGCATGTAACTTTCCGATTGTTGAATAAATAAGAGACTAGACGAAGCCAAAAGAATGTTGGTTTTCCCGTTTGGGTTTCTGGGGTAAACTGTGATTTTATGTGTGATTATTGTTGTGGTTCTATTTTTTTATGAATGGTAAATGTTGTGCACTCTAACTTAATGGGTGTCTATATTTTATTTAGTAAAATGGAATTACGTACTAGTTTGGACTTGAGCTTATTTTATATGAATATGGTCATTATGGGTTCATAATCTGAACTAACAACTTTTTATCCATATTCGTGCATTGAGTTTCGTGTTGGGAAATCAAGGACCATCCTTCTTGAGCCATTGTGGATTACTTGGGGGTTTCTAATTTAGTTTTTTGATTCATTGGGAATATTCTTGATTGTTGGGTGTTTTTCTTATGAAAATAAATCATCAACGACATATATGTCAAAATTTGGGGTCGTTTGGACACTTGTTAGCTACCTATGACACATATACATGTTGTACAATTTCATCCACTACACGTTTCTCTCCAAAACATTTTCCTCTGTTGTGGATTAATAGACTCGACTTCCAAAATGTTTTGACTCGTTGTGGCTTCCCAAAATTTCCAAAGATGTTTTATTTACTCGACAGGTTGTTTAATCCTCCCTCTACATGTTTTTTACATACTGTCGACTATCAAATTCTCCCTATACACGTTTTCCACAGTTGTTGGTTGCAAAATAAATTTTTCAATGGTTTTCCCTTCATGATTGGTCATCAAATCCCCCTTCTGACTAATTTTTCTACCCACAAGTTCACCCAATTCGACCGGGGTTTCCTTTTGTTCGACTTCCTTTCCCCACTCGACCGAACATCATTCTTAGTCGACTCAATTCACCCTCAAGTCAACTAGGTATCCTTTTGTTCAAGTTTGTCTCTTTTGGTCAACTCAACTTTATTCTAGCTCGACTCAGTCAAATTTCCATATTTTTGACATCCTTTTTGGCTTGAATTAACTCATTTCCTTTCCGACTCGACTTGTGGCTTAAGTGGTCAAGAATTTATCATCATAAAAAGATCCAAGGTTACAATTGTTTAACAAAGAATTATGTGTTGGTGAGACAAATAGGCTATAAACATCTCGTTTATGGATCAAATGGTATCAGAGAAGAAGTTCAAATACATTCAGTGAGACTTGTATTGTAAGTACACACAGTGATTAAGAAATAAGTGGACACAATTTTTTGCTAGGGATAAATAAAAGTAGAGAATTAAGAATATCAGGGGGAAATTATGAAGAAGAATAAGATCCTAGGGTTAGGTTGAATTGATTTGAGCAGAGTTAGGCCACATTGACATCAATAGTTTCCATAAACATTGGAAACAAAGAACATGGAGACTCCATCAACATAGACCTTTCATGAAGGCCCTAGGAAGGAAGAAAATAAGTCGCACAGAAAGTGTAAGATTGAGACAGAGATGGGAGAGTGCAACTATGACAAGACACAAGTACCTTCTCATATAAAGACCAAGGTGGAAATCAAGCAATATGATGGATAAGTGGATGCTATTAGTTTGAACCAATAGCTACAATATATGGAAGTATACTTCAACATCCAAGTAACTAGAAAACTAAAAATTTGTTTTTCTCAGTTGAAGCTTGAAGGCCATGCTTTGACATGGTGGGAGAGTGATGCAGTAAGTAGAGAACTTGGAAATGCACCACTAATGACTGATTGGAAAGTGTTCAAAAACATGATTAAATCTTAGTTTTATCCAATAGGATATAAGGAACACAAACAATTAGTATAGCATTACTTCATATAGAGACAAGGAAAATTAGTGCAGGATTTCACGATAGAGTTTAGGAAGAAATTAGATGGGAGTCTCTCTCAAAAGTACAAACATGTTAGTCGAGTATTTGAGGGCATTATTTCCTCATATTAATAGGAAAATGATGTTACTTAGACCAAATACAATCAACAATGCCAATATTCAAGCATAATACCTTGAGGGAGACGAGCATAAGCAACAAACAAATCCTCACAAGCAAGTAGAACCGCAAGATAAGCAGAGGAAGAGGAAAAATAAAAATAAGTGGAATGAGAAGAATATTGTGGAAGAAACACAAAAAGAAAAAGCTTCCCTCCAACAATGTAATGGATTTGATAAAAAGGGACACACTAAGGAGAAATGTTGGAAATTGCACCCTTGTAAGTGCCCCAAATATTTTCATAAAAAAGAAGAAGAAAGCATTGATATCAATGGATTTTGAGGAACAAGCGGAGAGAAAATAATATCGGGAAGGGAAGATTGATTGTAGTAATCATTAGAAAGAGGTTGTGTTTGTTAGTTGCAGTCACAAGGAGGAGAAGGCGATGACTAAACATTTCTACATTAAAATCCACATGAAGAAAAGAAACGTGGATTTTTTGTTCGGTCCATGTTCATAATCCAACTTGATATTTTCACAATTGGTTGAGAAGATTGGGTTCAAGGCTCAATATCAACCAAATCCATACACCATGGGATGGGTAAGGAAATATGTGGAATCAAAAGTGATCAAGCAATGCAAATTTGAGTTTTCTATCAATCAAACCTTTATGTATGAAGTAGTTGCATATGTGGTTCCTCTAGACATATGTGTAGTCATATTGAGAAGTCCATATTTGTACATGAGGGATTCCATTTTCAGAAGGAGAGTGAACCAGTATAATCTATTCAGGGATAGAAAATCATATGCCATAAATGCACACAAGGACAAATCTAAGCTCTCGTTGATTAGTGCTCATCCGTTAAGAAGAATCATGGGTAGTACAAATAAATTTGTACCGTTATTCTTGATAGAAGGAAAGAAGCAAGGAAAAGGAAATGAGTTAGAGATGAAGGCATACTTGGAAGGATTTTATGGAAATAAATGTCAAAAACTACAACTAATTGGATACTACAGGAAAGTTTTTCAAGAGCCTTAAGGAATGCCACCAAAGAAATAGGTTTCCCACGAGATTCAGTTTTTGTCAGAGTCACCACTGCCTAACATTGGGATTTATAGGTAGTATTTCATTATCCCAGTAAAACACTATGTGGTTCCCTCATCAACATGGTTCCAAATAAATATGGAATTTGGAGAATGTGCATTGACTATCGTAACTTGAATAAGTTCACTGTCAAGAATAGATGTCCTTTTCCAAGGATTGATGAATTTTTGGTGTTATATAATTTTTTTCCTCACCCCATGCAACTTGCTTGGATGGCCTTTCCATTCCCTTATGCAGACTTGAAGTCCCTTTTTGTACCTTCCAGACCCAAAAAAAATCACATTTTTTCACATATACATGCCCTACCAGTTAGACAACATGTATATACATAGGTTGCACCATTACATCGAGTTTGGTGCAAAAAATTAAAAATTGTGTCAGCTTTCCATGTCATGTCACAAGATCCATGATCCTTGACCCTCCATATACTGGAAATGCTCCTACTCGACCCTTCAATTCGATTTGAAGGCTATAAATTGGGCCATATTCAAACCGTGGAGGGGACATAATTCAACTTTTGAGAGCAAAGATACTCTCGAGAAATTTCACTTCACATTGAGTCTGCATTCCTTTATACTTTAAAGCTTGAAAATATTGTTGAACCCCCAAGATCTTCCTTCTTTGATGGAGAACCTTATTGTCTTCTTTATATGAGCTTGCCTTTGTTGGAGGATTGAAGTAGTGGAGGCCCAACAGGAGGGACTTAGTTTAGTTCTGATGTGTGTCATTACATAATTTTGTCACTTATACACTTATGCTGATCATTTTTAATAGAAATACTCTTTTCTCTTCCAATTGATATTGTTGGCATAGGGGCAGACCTAGGGTTCAATGCTTAACAATGCACCAACAAAACCCTGAATTACAACCCTTTCGGCAACACCTGCGAATTAGGCAAAGTCTCACTTGAGGTAGAAGAAGGGGCGAGGTTATAGGATGTAGGTGTCTATAACCAGGATGAGACATAGATCTATGATAAGAGAACTCCATAGAATAGTCTATTAATTCTTAGGAAGTAACATGCATTAGTTTCTTAACTTAGTTAACACCGCAGGACATAATGAAAGATAGATTGATGTAGTAACAATGAATGATTATATACCCTGAGCACTTAGCACTTAGAACTTAACATTATAAGTTAAATATATCATGCATTTACCCTTAACACAAGTAAAGCAACAAAAGATCTATCAATTACACATCATATCAAAGAACTAAGTAGATTCATAACATAAATAACACAACACAAAGAAAACCAAGAGACACCAGATATGCGTGGTTCACCCGAGTGTGGGGCTACGTCCACAAACTGTTTCACCTATTTATTATTATCCAAGATATTACATTCAGCCTCTCATGTGCACTAAGCCACATAGTCAAACTCCACACTAGACAAGAGATGTGTGCACTAAGAACTACATCCTCCCTCCAAAACTAGGTCAATTGCACAGAGCCAAAATATCTTCTCACAACACTTAACACATTCTAAAAAATCACAGTTGAGCACAAATCCTTGACCACATGCAACTCTTTGCACAAAAGAACTTATGTTTACATAGAACTACCCCCCTTCTACAATACATTCCTCTTTATTTATACTTTTACGAACCCTTACAATAAGGCCTAAACATGGGAAAACCCCATGGGCCGATATCCAATAAACCCATTACAAAACCATAGAGGACCATTTACTGGGTCCACATAATCCTCAAAAATGGGTGAGATCCATGATCTCAGCTCTTCATGGGTTCTCCTTCTTATACCAACATGTCGAAGTCCAAAAGTGGGCCAAAGATGACCAAAATTTCCTCAAAACTTGGTCAATGGCCAACAGGCCCCCAACACTCACCTGTGACTCATCTCGAGTCACTCAGGTTTGGACAATGCTTCTTCAAAAACCTCAATCTTAACTTGATCTTACTTGAATTGATGCCTCATCTGAGCCTCCTGCTTAGAGAGCTCCTAGACTTTCTTCTCTGTAACAGGCCCTTCGAGGCATTTTTCTACTGTTGCAACTACTTGATCTAGTTGTGAGCCCTATCCATCAATCTCCTTGAACACCTTGCAAG
>CBVK0103194348.1:0-17745 GCA_900067695.1 Picea abies | reverse complement strand
ATATATATATATATATATATATATATATATATATATCCAAAAAATAATGTCATGAGTACAAAGTGGGCATTAAATCCTCAAAAATAGTCACTATACATCGTTGGGATTAATCCCTCAAATATATAGTACAAAAATTTCCCTCAACACATAAGTGGTCCAATGCTATCTACTTTCTAGGCCTATTGGCCTCGCTGTAGTATACTATGACATTCACAAGATGTCGAAATAGCTAGACCCAAGTCCTAGGAACCCCCACTACATGCGATTGCATAGTCGGGGGAAGATCCTCTATATCTTCCATGGGCACTACATGAGTGAGAGTCATGATATTTCTCTCTACTCGCCACAACACTCTCTCAGCCTCTCTAGATGGGGGTCCTCCTGCAGCTTCTAGTCCTCCTACTCTTGCTGGTCAAGGAAAATGCCTAGTCCTGGTGAAGTCTGTTGGTTGAATCGGTCCCACATGTGTATATAATAGATATTTAATTTAGTATTCTGACATACATAAAAATGATATATTTAAAATTTTGAAAATTAAATAGCTTTAAGAAAATGTGTTACATATCTCGTCGAACTCCTCACCAAGAGGCATGGGCATGTCGGGATCCATCATGAAACTAATTCCTACATAGGGATATTCCTCTATGATGGGAATCTGATGAGCCCACTATTTAAAGAATTTGTCGTTGAATGCCTCCTGGGTTCTTCCTCCACCTTGTCTAGGCATCAAAACTGCCAACCTACACAATGCCAAAAAGGAGCAAATATGTCCATGAACTGTCTCCCTTGGGATAATACTAAGTACTCTTGAAGAAGAAGAAAGAACATAAAAATGTGTCAAACCCCAAGTTCTTGTTCATCCTCCTATGATAGTCTGTGAGAAGTTTATTTATGCATGTCAGCATGGTGGTACTCCAGTAAAAAATGGTAGCCTCTAAACATTGAACTGCACAATGCATCTATGCACAAGAGGCCTGATGGAGTGTTGTAGATCCTATGATCGACCTGATAATGAAAATTACAATGTGAAGGTGGAGGCTGATGATCTTGTGAATTGGAGCCTGAGAACCTACTTTCTCAGTATTGGTCTCATAGTAAATCTCGATGTAATCCTCAATGTTGTATGACCTTGGAGGAAAGGTCCTCAGATTGACCAGTTCCCCTCTCCTAGAGAGGTCGGTCGAGAATTAAATATCCTCTATGGTTGGGTTCAGTGATTGACCTGCTAGCATAAATTCCTCTGCATCGGTGTGCCAATACTCTACCAAATCATTTAGAAACCTTTGTTGTGCCATCATGAACATACACTAGAAGAACTTCCACACGCCACATTGTTTTAGCATATAAATGGCCTTGAGATCATCCTCGGCCAAGACATCAAGTTCCTCGTGTTTCCTTTATCTCACATACATCCTCCCACAAAAAAATTTGGAGAGGTTTAGTCTCTGTTATTTCCTTTTTGAGCTCTAAAAGAGGTGTATGCGGGCTACCTTTATAACAATCATGTATGTACGTGGGTTGAGTATTACTCTGCATGCATACATATGCGGGTTGAGCGTGGAAAACCCACGTACACTCAAATGCGACCCTTTTATAAGGGCACACGCCTCCCAAACATAAAATTAAATACAAAAAGATGAATGAAAAAGAAGGAGAGGTTGATTTATACTTACTTGGTCCAAGTGTGAGGGTTTTTCGTCCACCATAGATCCTTGAATTAACATTTTGAGGAAGAGGGGTTTTTTACTTTTTGGTTATTTTCCGAATTGCAATCGTAAAAATGAGTTGTCCATCCCTATTTATAGACATTTTTTGGCTCTTTTTTCCCTAATTTGGTCCCTTTTTTTCCTTTTCTTGACTTGGTAGCTACATGAGTTCTCTTCTGAGATATCTTTGGTTCGTTGCGATGAATGTTTCCTTTTAGTTTGGTAATTTTATTGAAATGAGTTACATCTATATCATCCCATGGTAAAAGTCATTTTTTCAAATTTTTCATATAGGTTAGGTTTTCTTCCTTTGCATTTTGCATATTTCTTATTTTTCCACTTTTCCATAGGATCAATCCCACTGAAGTGTGACACAAAACCTTCTCAAATTCTTTATAAGTGTTGTAATTAGGTGGTAGATTCTACCTCTACATGGATTCCTTAGGTAGATCCTTTGTTGTATTTTGGCATCCATGTTATGAGTTTTTCCCATAGGCTTGGGAGTCCTTGTTAGTCCCTCCATGATTACATATTGAAGCGTCATTCTTATTTCTAGTCATTAATATTGGCTTTACCCATGAGACTCCCTAATAAGAATGGTTTTTTTTTTATTTCAAGCTCAATTAAATGTTGAAAGAAAAATCCAATGAAAATTCATTTATTCCTTTCGATCTCATCTGGATTACTTGAGAAAAGAAGCCCCCCTGAAGTCTTCTTTAAGCCCTTTCTAGACTCTCTAAAAATGAAAATATTGTCAAGTGATCTTGTTTCCCTTCTTACTCGCCAAACTTAAATTTGAAGGCACATTTGTCTGACGAAAGTTTACCCCTTTTTCGTTCTAGACGACTAGTTCTATGAATAAAGGTATTTCCTAGGAACTTTGGTTTGCTAGGAGAGTATTCTGAGGAATACGTTTAACCCTTTTCTAGGCCCAAGGGACTAAATTTTCAAAAAAGGAACATTCTCCTTGGTTTTGGTTTATCTCTTTTTCGAGGCCTCAGGAATTACTTATGAAAAAGGAACCCCATCAGAGTCCATAGTTAAGAGATTTTCAGACTCCCTAAATATGAAAATATCATTTAGTGACCTTGTTCCTTTCACACTCGTTAATTGGTCCATAAATAACAGTTATTTGGCATGAGTTTAACCCTTTTTCCAACCAATATCTTATTCATGAAAAAAGGTATGCCTCGAGATATATGTCTCACCGGGAGAGTTCTCCTAAGTTATATTTTATACTTATTCAAACTAAGGAGAGTAAACCTAGAAAAAGGTTGTGAGTCCATAGTTGAGCTCTTTTCAGACTCCTTAAAATTTAAAATATATCCAAGTGATATTGTCTCTGTCACACTCGTTAAAATGGTTTTGAAGATATGCCTTTTCGGTACAAGTTTAACCATTTTTCAAACTGACTGGACTAGTTGCGAAAAAGGAACTCCCTAGAGTCTTCCTTAGCATTTTTTCATACTCTCTAAAACGTGAAAAAACCACCGAGCTTACCTTATCTAGGATCTTAAAAAATTACATGGAAGGAGCCTTGTTGTGTCATTCTTAATCACATCATATGTCTCATCCTTGTGTCTTTGGTCTAATTTCATATCCATGTTACTCTCAACTAAACCTTTAAAGCATTCCTTATATGCAGGCCTTGCAACACTTTTTATCCTTGGGATCTAACACCTTGATCCATGGAGGAATTTTCCCCAAGTGTCCTTTTCCTACATGTCTCCTTGCACTAAGAATCAATATGTTCCATGGACTTGGAACTAGTTTTCTTGCTTGTGACGTTTGTTCCTCCTTTGTAACGTAGCATTATTTTATTCTTTTTCAAGCTAGTTAAAAATTTTAAAAAGACAAAAAAATCAAATATTCCAAAAAGAGGGGACATGGATATACACTCTTTTTTTGAAAACAAGATAGTCACCCTTGGAAAAAGCACATAATTTTATTTTTTCATCAATAATTGGGATCTATTATGGGCTTAGGAAGTTGTTCTCGTTACACAGATTTGTGTCCTCCTCCATTTGGTTACTCTTCCAAACATATGGAGAGTTTGTGGTGCCTCCTGTATCAAAGACTTTGTTCTCGTTACACAGATTTGTGTCCTCCTCCATTTGGTTACTCTTCCAAACATATGGAGAGTTTGTGGTGCCTCCTGTATCAAAGACTTATGTCATTTTTCAGCTGCATGAGTCTCATCATTCTGTCATGATTTTGTCCAAGGGAAGTTTTATCCAACCTGAGTCATCCATTCTATAGTTTATCTCTTGAATTTCATCAATTGGCCATCCCAAGAGTCTGGTCAAGTTCAGATTCGAAATCGGTTAAGTTCTATGCATGATGATCGAGATCCTCTAGTATTTTCTCAATGACATGTTGAATACCTAAGGGTAGTGATTGTTTATGCTCCCATAGTAATCCTACACAACTTTTTAATATCTTGAATTTGTTGCTCCATCTATGAAGTCCTCATCTCCAGCCACATGTGTCACTAGCTTCTTGGAGATTCATATTTTACTTGTATATCTTCAAATTATTTTGAGATGTAGATCTAATGTGTATTACCCATGGATACATTTTATGTATACATTTATATGACATGGATCTGTAGTGTACTTGATTTTCATCCATGGTTAGTTCATCTCAAGCATGCATATTCCTACCTCAGAGAGATAATTATTCTTTTATAGATGGAACACTCTCTAACTCTAGTTCAAGGCTCACTCAACTCAGTGCCTTCCCACTGGTAAATATATTGTAATTTATTCTGACCATCAGTTTCTCTTCTAACCTCGAGCATTAGGGGGAATTTGTTATAGTCCAAAAATTCCTTACCTGTGCATACATGGAATTGGCCTTTGCATTTACACAATTTCCCAAATTATTGTTGAGGATCCTTCTTAGAAGACCATTTTTTGGAACATGTATGTGCCTTTCTAAACTATAGCCTACATACACATGCTCTTTTCATACTATAAAACCCACGTACATATACTAGTTTAATGTTAGACATACCTCATTTACCTCCACAATTTGCAAGGAATTCGATGGATTTTATGGGCTATCAAGGGTTTCCCAACCATTTTACTCATTGTAGCCTATCCCCAAACCGAATAACCATGTCTTTCTCATATAAAAATATGTCTTGGGGTCCCATTTACCACACCAAGAAAGTGAACAAAGAACTTTTTCCCAAAATACCTTCCCCTTCTAACACAACTTTTCCAGCCCTTTCTAAGATTTGGCCTCAACATTCCCCTCTAACCCTCTCTCCTTATAGAATCATTTCCCTTTTCCCAAAGATATCAGTTGGTTGTGAGAGGCAAGTATGGAATGATGCACTTGGAGCAGTAGTAAGAGGATCCCATGTCTAGTTCACAAAGCATTTTTCAATAAGAAGGTTGTAATCTTTGTAATCTCCATATCTGAATAAAAGAGTTCTTTTTTGTCCCAAACATTGTGAATTTATGCTTAATTGATTAATGCATCTATATTTATATCTGAAAACTAATATTGATAAGTAGAGATTGTATATCTTGTAGCTTTTTTTTTCTCAGTTGTTCGTAGTTCATCCTTGGGAGGAGACAAACAATCCAAGAAAATACTATGGCAAAGGAGGTCTACACCAGCAGAAAGCACCTAAGGTACACCTACCTTCCATTCTCGTGTATTTTAATTTCATATAGTTTGGGGTAGCTTAGGAATAGAACTATATTTTAAGGGAATTCAGTGCTTTGCCTATATTTCTACCCAGTATAGTAATAGGGGGATTTTCCTTGCTAGCACGAGTTTAATGAGGGAGGCCCCTTTTCAACCACTACATCCTTTTTGTGTGCAATGACCTTTTTGATTTATTTTGGTGTGCTCTCTGATTATTAGTTGGGCTTATGAATTTGTATTGTGTCGTGAGTTTTCTTTTATATGGATAATAGAGCCCTCATGACTCCCTTAGGTAGTGCTACCCATCCCATGGTATTTTCTCATTCCATGGGGATGAATCCTTTTGTATTTCTGAGTGTTAAGCTGAATCATGATACTCAACCAATAACTTGGGCCTCTAATCCATTTTTTGGTATGATAGACATGTCTTTGCACTTGCCATCCTCTGTGTTGTCTTCTTATGTGAATCCTAGTTTTGGGTTTGGGGGAATGATTCTTCCTTTTTCTCCCTTTTCATTTGGTGGGGGTCATATCCCTCAACCAACTCCCATCATTGGAGCCATCAGTTTCTCTTCTAACCTCGAGCATTAGGGGGAATTTGTTATAGTCCAAAAATTCCTTACCTGTGCATACATGGAATTGGCCTTTGCATTTACACAATTTCCCAAATTATTGTTGAGGATCCTTCTTAGAAGACCATTTTTTGGAACATGTATGTGCCTTTCTAAACTATAGCCTACATACACATGCTCTTTTCATACTATAAAACCCACGTACATATACTAGTTTAATGTTAGACATACCTCATTTACCTCCACAATTTGCAAGGAATTCGATGGATTTTATGGGCTATCAAGGGTTTCCCAACCATTTTACTCATTGTAGCCTATCCCCAAACCGAATAACCATGTCTTTCTCATATAAAAATATGTCTTGGGGTCCCATTTACCACACCAAGAAAGTGAACAAAGAACTTTTTCCCAAAATACCTTCCCCTTCTAACACAACTTTTCCAGCCCTTTCTAAGATTTGGCCTCAACATTCCCCTCTAACCCTCTCTCCTTATAGAATCATTTCCCTTTTCCCAAAGATATCAGTTGGTTGTGAGAGGCAAGTATGGAATGATGCACTTGGAGCAGTAGTAAGAGGATCCCATGTCTAGTTCACAAAGCATTTTTCAATAAGAAGGTTGTAATCTTTGTAATCTCCATATCTGAATAAAAGAGTTCTTTTTTGTCCCAAACATTGTGAATTTATGCTTAATTGATTAATGCATCTATATTTATATCTGAAAACTAATATTGATAAGTAGAGATTGTATATCTTGTAGCTTTTTTTTTCTCAGTTGTTCGTAGTTCATCCTTGGGAGGAGACAAACAATCCAAGAAAATACTATGGCAAAGGAGGTCTACACCAGCAGAAAGTACCTAAGGTACACCTACCTTCCATTCTCGTGTATTTTAATTTCATATAGTTTGGGGTAGCTTAGGAATAGAACTATATTTTAAGGGAATTCAGTGCTTTGCCTATATTTCTACCCAGTATAGTAATAGGGGGATTTTCCTTGCTAGCACGAGTTTAATGAGGGAGGCCCCTTTTCAACCACTACATCCTTTTTGTGTGCAATGACCTTTTTGATTTATTTTGGTGTGCTCTCTGATTATTAGTTGGGCTTATGAATTTGTATTGTGTCGTGAGTTTTCTTTTATATGGATAATAGAGCCCTCATGACTCCCTTAGGTAGTGCTACCCATCCCATGGTATTTTCTCATTCCATGGGGATGAATCCTTTTGTATTTCTGAGTGTTAAGCTGAATCATGATACTCAACCAATAACTTGGGCCTCTAATCCATTTTTTGGTATGATAGACATGTCTTTGCACTTGCCATCCTCTGTGTTGTCTTCTTATGTGAATCCTAGTTTTGGGTTTGGGGGAATGATTCTTCCTTTTTCTCCCTTTTCATTTGGTGGGGGTCATATCCCTCAACCAACTCCCATCATTGGAGGTTGGAATCCTCCTTCCTCTAGACCCAATCCTAGATTCACTTTTCCATGAGAAAGTGCTCAAATGGGTGGACAATTTACTTCCAATATTTTGTCCTTAATTCCTTCTTCCTCCACATCGATTCCGACGAATTTTTTTGTTATGGTGAATATATCTTTGTCCTCTAGTGTTCCATCCAGAGGGAGTCAATTTTATAGTATGGGAAACCACCTTCATGGAGTTCCTTCGTCTGGAGGAAACATATATCCTCACATGAATAACCCTTGTCATGTCACTTTCTCTTCGCAAGCAACTTCCTTAGTGATGATGCCCTTACAACCTTTTATGAATAGGTTTGGAAGAGGATACAATCCTGTTGGATAGGGCCATGGTGTATACCATAACCATTCCTATCCTACAATCTCTCAAAATTTGTCTTACCCGGAACCTTGGTCT
This sequence comes from Picea abies, assembly GCA_900067695.1. Lineage (NCBI taxonomy): Eukaryota > Viridiplantae > Streptophyta > Pinopsida > Pinales > Pinaceae > Picea > Picea abies. The sequence goes on along the minus strand of CBVK0103194348.1, from coordinate 9,938 downwards.
CAAATACCAAAACCAACCATTGCAAGTCATGCTAGAATCACATGACTCATACTAGAATTATATCACCAACCTCTGCTAGTCATGTTGGATATAGGTCAACAGCCTATGCAAGTCATGTTAAATAAATGCAACCAGTCATTGTAATTCATGTTGGGGGCACAACTCTAGTTATTGTTAGTCACACTGCACATACATCATCAAACTATGCTAGTCATGTTGGGGATTCATCACCAACCTTTGCTAGTCATGTTGAGGATTGATCAAAAACCTCTGGAAGTCATGTTGAAGATATGCTACTAGCCTTACAAGTCATGTTGAGAGCATGTCACCAACCATTGCAAGTCATGATAGGGGAATTCATATGATTGAGAACCCTAGACATATAGGACGTAATCCCAAGTTCCTTTATATACTTTGCAAAGGATATCATATAAATCACTTGTGCCCTTCTATTATTGTGGTACAAGAAGCGCAGTCCTTGCTTATGGGCCCTTTAGTTTCTTCGTCATATTTGGTTTCCCAACATTCTAATCCTTTTTTAGTTGACACAAAATTCATGTTGATGCAATCTTCAGTTGACACCACACCTGTTTTGGGGAGTGATGCATCTCTTTACCATGTTGTCTCACATCTTGTTCAACCGATGGTCGTGTCGATGAAATCTTCGGCTGAAACCACTCCTATTTTGGGGAGTGATGTGTCTCTTGACCATGTTGTATCACATCATATTCAACCAACGGTTGAAAAAGTGGTCGTGCTGATGCAATCTTTGGTCGATCCTACTCTTCTCTTGGAGAGTGAAAAGTCTAAGGAAGTGACATTGTTGATGCAATCTTCAGTCAATCCCACTCTTATTTTGGGGGGTGATGCATATTTCAACCATGTCCTTATCATTTCTAGTCCTATACCTTCTAAACAAGGGAACATTCCAGTCTCTTTGAGTATGCTCCCTCCAAGTCCTAGGATGGATTCCTTTGATTGGAATGAAATTGTAGATGATAGATCCTCTACAAGTATTTTATCCTGCTCGAATTGGCAAGTTTTGGGTTCTCCCATGATTTTTTCAGCTACCTATGATTTGTCGACTTTCGACAAGAGTCATGCATGGGAGCTCTGGCCTCCCCCATGATATGTTGATTAGAAAAACATCCCTGAGTCTTAGTTAATCTCTTTTCTGACTCTCTAAAAAATGAAAATGTCATCGAGTGAACTTTTCTCTTTAACACTCGTTAAATGGATTTGAAAGGATGCATGTTTGGTGTAAGTTTAACCCTTTTTCAAACAAAGTAGGCTACTTACAAAAAATAATACTCTAGTCAACATTGACTAGAAGAGTTCTCCTGGGTATTATTTTATACTTTTTTTAGCCTAGGGGACTAAATCTATGAAAAAGGACATTCTTTGGAGTTAAGTTGTAATCACATTCCATCATCTTACTTGTGGTATTGAGCTTATTTCTGGTTCCCTCTTTCTCATTATAATCCTCTTACCTCATCAATTTGCATCACTAGCCAAGAAGATCCTTTTTTATATCCTTTGCATCTTGACACCCTGTACCCTAAGAGGAAACATCCCCTCCATTGTACATGACCTGCATGCACTTCCTTGCATTGAGCATAGGTATGCTCCACTTTTTTTTTCCATTTGTTTACTCGCGACAATCATTTTTTCTCTTGTATCATAGCTTTTCTTTACCGATGAAAAAAACAAAAAAGATGGGCAGGAAAATAATATTATATCATATTGGTAGCAGTCATGTCACCTTTGAAAAGAGCACAAAATTTTGAGTCCATTATCATCCAAATTTCTGTTTTGGTATGACCTTAGGAATATGAAAGCATTACATAGAGTTTACTCCTCTAACCAGTTATTCTTATAGTCCCTATGGAGAGTTTGTTGAGGCCTCCTGCATCACAAAGTTTCATCATAAAGTATATTTTTCCATAGTTATACATCTGTATCATGCTCTTGTTCAAATGATGTCTATAATACTGTGTTGGCCATTTCTCATAACTCTTTACTTTTCATGTAGGCTATACCCTCAATGTGTCTCAGAGTCACATGAGGTTGTAGTCCTATCATGCAGCTTGGTCCTACTTTCCTTATGGGTAGGTAACCTTGAACCTAGCAATCGACATCTTCTCATTGGTTGTTGAATAGGGGGTTTCTCTTGTGCTCGAGGACAATAAACCTATTCACACACTGGAATTTTTGTAGTGTCTTGGATTCCATTATCCTTATTGATGGTTTCCTCACCTTTTTCGACAGTCTTATTTATTGCCTACTATTCAGAGGGTCTCTTTTGTGCACTACTTTCATCTACTACATGAAAGAGGCACACATGGTCATTGGTTTGTGAACATCCTCTTTGTCTGATTTCCTCCAAATCATCAAGCTATTTCTTTGTACCTCATGTTGAATGATGAAAGATTCCTAATTCTGATCTTTCATTGGGTCTCCTTCCATCGAATTCATCTCATCTATTCTATAAATGATATCTAGAGCCCTATGAGTACCTAGAGACTTTCACTCATCAGTGGTAGGTTCTCCCGCCATCGACAGTTGGGAATACACCAATGTATCCTGATCGATGGATTCTTCAAGTGTTCGACCTCAACAAATTTATTCACACTAGTAAGAATGTACTTGATTCCTTGATACCTACTTTTATTATTGATAGGTTGTCTCCGTTTTTTTAATGGTATACCTTAATGACCTATAATCAAATGAAATCTCATTGTTTTTGACATCAACTCCTCTATTCATATAATGTAGACTTGCACCTTTGACGGATAGTGTAGAAGACATGGAGCATCAATTTACAGTAGAAAATTTCTTGAGTTGTTTCTATAGTTCATTGGACCGGTACCTATATGACTACAACAATCATGGGAGATCATAATGTATTCCATTTCATATAGATATCTTCAGATGGATTTTTGAGATTGGTTTCCACTGGGCCTTGTTCATGACTATGACAACCTATGGAATGTGTCTACTTTGTATTTCCTATTCATGGCCATGAAAAATATTTGGTATAGTTCCACATGGATCAGCAGTGTAACTCAAATTTGCATCCATGTGTACAAAGTAATCATGGATTGTAATATTCTCATGAGAAACTAGAACTTCCAACTGAGTCTCCATTACTCCACTTCTAGGAATTATAATGTATTTTGGTCATCGCAGATACTCCTATGCCCTCGCACATTAGGGGGCATCTGTTATAGAAAATGTTTCCTCACCCCATGCAACTTGATTGTATGGAATTTCCATTTCCCTATGTAGACTTGAAGTCCCTTCTTGTTCGTTCCAGAGCCAAAAAATCATATTTTTCCACATATATGTGCCCTACCAGTTAGACATCATGAGTATATGCAGGTTGCACCATTAAAGCCCATTTTTTCTATGTTATCAACACTTTGTTGAGTATGTCTATATAGAATGTGGAAAAATATAGAGACTTGATCAAAATGATAATATTCACTTTGTATTTCTTTTTGTGTAGTGAATGTGTAATTCTTTGCAAAATCAAGTACATATAAAATCATCCCTGGTGGAAACACTTCATGAGATTATTTGAATTGTAGGTCTTTCCATAAGCTCTATGTGAATGCTTGGTGTATTTATAAATTTATTTCTCAAACTACTTCAAAATATTTATCACACAAATTGTATCCACTTTCAAATCAATCCTTTTGGAAACAACATTTGAAGAACTTGTAATCATGTTATTGATAATTCATATCTCTTCCAATTCACTGTTATATCAGAAAAGACTGATCATTCATATCAATAGGATACTTGGAGTAAAATAAATTTAGATTTCCACAACGATCACATTTTTTTCCACCAACACATTGTTTTCGGTAAAATAATTCATCACCATCTCTTTCACATAAATTTTGGGATATAAAACCATAGATTGTGGAATGAGGTGAACTTGCCCAGAAAGTTTTACCAAAATCAAGAAAACTGTCATAATATAACTCAAATTCCACATGATAGTGACACCAACAAGTTTCACGAACAATGATGGGTCTAAAAAAACATGGTTTTTGTTGCAGAAATGTACTGATGGACATTTTAACTTCTTTGTTATTTTCTTTGAACCTGTTGAACAATTCTATTTGGGTCATTGGAAATATATATTTTGTATGTTATTCATATTCACCTCATCCTATTCTTTGTCGCGACACATCCCTTGTATGTTGTGAAACTCCATATTTTTTCAACCAATAATTGCATGTCAATTCTTTAACATTTTCTACAAGTCTATCTTTGTAGGGTTGTCTAGAAATAATTGTCCAACAAGTAAGTTCATCATTTGCAATCATAATTATCTATGTTTGTACAATGTTTTTCTTGAGGTTCCCATTGATTTTTCCATGTGTTGTGTCAAACGACCTTTTATATTTCTAGATGGAACAATCGTTATTTGTATTACTCTACGTGCAACACTGATATCTTTTTTTCAATATTTTCCAATATATTTTAATGCACTAGTTATATTCTCAAAGACATTATGTTTCACCTTTGTATCTTTTGTCGACTTTTGAATACCCAATAATGATGTGGCTTCTTTTAATTTTTTTGTCCTTATTAGACCTCTCAAAAGTTGATCTTGTGTTGCTATGGATTCATCTTTGAAAAATTATTATACATATTCTTAACACAATATCTTATAACATGGTCTGGTTTTTTGCCCCCAAATTTGTAAGTATCAACATTTTTAAAATTTCATCATCAATGTTGATATCTCCTCCATATTTCAATTTAAATTATATTAAAAAAACTAAATTAGATCATAAACTAATTAAAATCTACAAGTGTTTGAATCTTGTATTATATAAATTTATGTGCATTTGTAGGTTATTCGACTTTTGCTTCAATTTCAGTTTCAACGATTTCGTCAATGTTATGAGGAAAATCTATTTTTGTTTTTTGAAAAATATTAAATTCAAATTACAATCAATTATATTAAAAAATAATTTAAATTTGAATTCTAAACTTAATTTAGACATTATTTATGCATACCTGGTTGGACTTCTTCTTGTTGAGAATCAAGATGCAAATCTCTATTTACATCATCATTATTTCTTCCTTCAATATTTTCATGTTCTCGTTTCTTTCTCCAATAACGCTCTTTCACTCGTTCGTTATGATGAGTTTCATTTCAAGTACGATCATATTTTATCTTGCGCAAAATTTTGTTGACCATGATTATTCAATTTGTAAAGGTTTTTAAAAAAAATCAACATTTTATAACACGAAATAAAATTTCAAACCTCAAATATTATATCAACATTTTATAACACGAAATAAAATTTCAAACCTCAAATATTATAACTCAAAAACACTTTTTTTAAAAGAAATTAAAAAATGGATTTTATAATCATATTGTAAAAGATTGCTCAATAAACCAAAATTATTTTAAAAGAAATTGTGCATAAAAAATAGATTTTAAAGAAAATTAAAAAAAACCTTTGATCTTCAAAAAAATTTGTTTCAGAAAAACTTCATTGTGACAAAAAATATTCAAAAATAATATCAAGAATTTGATAGGAGTTGTTTAAAAAAACTTACTTTCAAAAAAATTCTCTTTGATATAGTAAGGAGTTTCTTATATTAAAGTGTCCACCTTGAAAATAATGTTCAAGAAAGCCTCCACCTTGAAAATAGTTTTCAAGAAAGCCTTCAATATATAAATTGTTGCTCCAATAAAAAACAACAAAAACCTTGTTTCAAACATCAAAAACGTTGCTCCAAACTTCTCTTTAGTGGCTCCACATAATCAAAAATATGAACCGAGGGAATGGATTGTTCAAAACAAGTTCGGTCAAAAGCATATTTATATGATTTTGTGCCAAATTATATGCCAAACGATGTGTCCCTTCGTATCTTTTTAGCCGATGGAATTTTTATACACACTTTTCAGCCGAAAAGATTAATTTTCAACCGAAAATAGTACTTTTTGGCCGAAATATTGGAATTCTATTTATTTATAATGACTTCCATTAAGAACAATCTTTCGTCCGAAAACCCGCAACAAGGATAGTTTATAGAAAACTCCCAAATCTCTCCATCTTACTTCAACTTTGGAGGGAGAAGACTCCTGCAAATACAAAGAATTTAGTTTCAGAACTAATAACGACATTTTTAGAAATGAATCTACTTTCAATTGATATAATTCATATTCATATTCATTTTTTTTAGCTAATTTTAATTAATTTTTCAAAAATATCACTGCATAATATTTTTAGGTGACACTAAGGTTCAGTAAAATGAAAAATCCATATTTGTAAAAATATGAAGTGGAAAATTATGAAAAATTTATATTAATAAGCTTTAGAGTTTCCTCTTCAAAATGGTAGTTTTAGATTTTACTTTTTAGTAAAAATTAAAAAAAAAAATACATGACGGGTAAAAAATGTGTTTAAAATCTGCAACCTTTTTAGATTGGTCAAATTAAAAAATTGTAGGAATTATAACATTCATATGTTGGATTCAAAACTATAGTCAACATAAAATAGAGTCTCTGTAGATTGTTGCAACATATTTCAATTTTCAGAAACAAAATTGTAATAATGGATACATTGTTGGGGAAAAACATAACTCATTATCATTCCATTGTTTTTTAAAAAACACACTATCAAACAATTGCTAAGTTGACATATTATATCTAGATAAATTTATTTTTTAAATAGTCAATAGAAAGCTAACAAAATTCTTGACAAGTTTTGTTTTTACTGTAAAGTGAAATTATAAACCAAAAAAATACTCTTCTTTACCGAAAGTTGAAGAATTTGTGAATTTTTTTTTTTCTCAAAAAACAAGAAAAATAGACACCCACATTCATGATTTTACCTGACATGCAAAAATGTTATGCAGATAAAAGTAGGACATGTAGGGAATTCAAAGTGGGAAAACATTTTTTTCTAAAATTAAAATCTAAAAGGAGCTCACTAAGATTGAGAAGTTTCCTAAAGTTGGCAGCGAGATATTGTGGGCCTTTGAAGTTTTAGAAAAGATGGACCCAGTTGCATACATGCTTGCATTTCCTACATCCATGAGAATTCATAATGTATTTCATGAATATTTATAGTAGAAATATGTGCCTGATCCTAACCATGTGATTTATTGGATTGTTATCCAGGTGAAGCATGAAGGGGACTTTCGGGTGAAACTAATATGCGTCTTGGACCAAAAATTCAAAGTTCTTCTATGGAAAATTACATAGCCAGGTTCATGGAATGTTGGAAAGTGAATACTGAACATAGGAATCCAACGATATTATTACAACCATTACCCATTCATGAATGGAAATGGGAGGTAGTTACAATATATTTCATCACCAAGTTGCCAAGAACAACAAGGAAACATGATTCCATCATGGTAGTGGTGGAAAAACTTATAAAGGTTGCACATTTTATACCAGTGAAAAAAAATCACAAGGAAACCAATATTGCATAGATTTATATGATGGAAATTGCTAGGCTATATAGTGTGCCTAAGGAAATAGTGTTTGATAGATATCCCAAGTTCACTTCTAACTTTCGGAAGGGATTGTTTAGGGGATTTGGGACTAACTTGAATTTCAATACAACATATCATCCAGAGTCAGATGAGAAAACATAAAGGACGAACCATATAGTTGAAGATATGTTGAGGAGTTTGATTATAATAATGGGTATCAAGCATCATTGAAGATGATCCCATTTGTAGTCTTATATGGAAGGAAATGCAACATGCCAATAAGCTAGGATAACTTAGTAGACAAAGCAGTTATTGGGTTAGAATTACTAAAGGAAATGGAAGAGATGATGGTAAAGATCAAGCATAATTTGAAGGTTTCACATGACATGAACAAATCCATCGATCTGGTAAAGGTTTAATGGAATTTATACGGTCCTGAAGACTCTACATGGGAGCATGAGGAGGCCATGTAGGAGGAGTACCCACAAGTTTTTGATATTTTTGAAGAAATTTGAATTTATATTTGTATATAAGTGTGCAAGGATCCATTTTGGAAGCTAGAGTTCCTAGAGCCACATCACGTAGACTTCTTGTCCAACTTGTGTTGTGGCCTTGGAATGAAAGTGGTACAACCTGAGGGACTATGGTGAAAAGAAGGGGATACACTTCCTTGGGTTGTGCATGTTGAGGGGAACAAGAGATTGATGGTTGGAATTTCCGCAGTAGTTGTGAACCAGCAAAAGTATCAAGTAGCATGATGTAAAATTTTGTGTATGTATTTCAGTATGATGTTCTACACCGAGGAAGATGCAATTTGTAGGGGAGGGGAATGTAACATACCCATTTATTTATCCCCAATTTAGTGATGTATAATGTAAATATGATGTATCTCCTTGAGCCCGACTATATAATATGTAAACATTGTATATTATAATATTAAAATAAAATGTAACACTCACTACAGATAAACACAAACAGAGTAATTGGGGATAAGTTTCAACAGGAGAAGAGAATTTATAAAATAGGGACCAAGGGAGAAGTGTTCATATGTATTAATCCCAACCCAACTTTTTGAATTTTATTATTGTGTATAAACCTTCTACTTTCTATTTGAGTGTTCCCAAATCCAATCATTGAATACATGTAATGAGATCACCTCATTGTAATGTCCCCTTCCAATTGATCATGATGGAGGATGACTAAATATCCTATATGACTCCTGTAGGCTATAGTCAACAAGGAAAAGGGATTCAATGAGGTTTATTTGGTGTCACTAGGTTAAAATAATGAAAAATCCTAAAGTGAAATTGAAGTAGGAGCATCATCATCAACGTTCATCAAGCCGAGTGGAGGAAAAATAAACATCAAGCACTCATTCAAAATATTTTGAAACCCAAGAAGAGCACATCAATTTTATATTTTGAAAATATTGTAATTAAAGGAGACTTTAATGTCTTGAGGCTTGAGCCATTACATGAGGCCACCAAGGATTGTAATTATCTTAATTAGTTGTAGGATTGTACAAATTGAGAAGTGACTCGTATTTGGGTTGTAAATTCCATTTATTGTAATAAGCCTTAGTGGAAAAATGCTTTGATTATGATATGATAGCACTAGTGTAGTCTGTAGGAAGGATCAAGAAGCCCCTCCATGTATAAATATATGTAATCTGTGCCCAAATGAGGCTACCGATAATTATTATTTATTGAAGAACTCTTGTAGAGAAGAAACTGAGAGCTGTGAGAGCCTATGTAAATGATTTGATGAAGGAATATAATATAGAAGGATTGCTCTCAAATTATGAGTTTACATATCTGTGAGTTAATTGGGTATGTGTGTTATTTTTCTTTTCGAGTTTTATGTGTTTTTGTATGAATTTCATGGTTAATTGAATGAACCTATAGTGTTATGTAAGTTTCAAGTGTTTCTCTTCTGAAGCACTGGTGCAAGGAGTGCACAATATATGCGCAAGGAGTGTGTGGAAATATTTCTTAAAAATATTCATCTATCAAGTTCTCAGAGAAGTGCAAGGTGTGCGCAGAAGACCCAAATCATTTGAGTGTTAAAGCTAAGGAGAAATAGTGGTTAGAATACTTTGAAGGGAAGAACCCTTTTAGTTTCGAGGTGATCCAGATTTAGGAGTGGAACGAATTGATTAATAGACTGAATACAATAAACACAGAGATATGAAGAATAACACAAATATCCAGTGAACATTATCTTCTATTAAATAATGAAATAGGATGAAATTGTAAAACTACAGAACTGAAACACTTGCTTGAATGGTGGTAGCTATCTCTAAGAAGAGATGTGGCTGCTACATGCATCCGTCTGAGAAGAATGTATTACAATGAGGATCTAGAGGCCTTTTTGATATTACTAATGAATGCCAAAACCCTAGACATCCAAAAACCTAACCCTAGAAGGTTAAACGCCAAAAGTCATGTGGGCCCTATGGGTAA